>CM029012.1:130446275-130510946 GCA_016801055.1 Panax notoginseng
TATAATTCAGCACATTTCTTCACCAACCACAAGTGGGGCCCACCAATTCTAGAATTTTCCACCAAAATGATAAACTCCGAAAATTCAACAATTTCTGAACCAGTCATCTTGTAAAATTCGTAATAAATCATACGTTCATTTTTAACGGTTCAAAATTTGTGGACATATACTCAACTTATATATGTATAACATATCCAAAAATTACCACGATCCAACGGTCGGATTAAAAATTATAACCCCCGCAAACTATCTCAAAAACTCTGATTTTTAATACCTCCATTCCGACAAAAATACTGACAAAAACCTCAACATTAACTCCTTCATTTTTAACCACAAAAATATATCCCTCATTTATATCCACATAAAATAAATATTTCCTTATCATATGAATCAATAATTAATTATTCACAAATAATATTACAGAATCACATTTATGACAACCAGGCCGTTCCCAGGAAAGAGGGGGCTTTCCAATAAGGATTTCTCCTTACTGGCGCGCAATTAGATGACCAAACCTCTCCTTAGACAGAACTTTCTAGACATTGCCAATAATGTTATCTAATAATATTATTCAAATAATATGAATTATTGATCTGATAAATGAAAATACTGTGCAGCAACAATTATTGAAACAACAATAATATAAAATATCAACGCAGCAATTATTGAATCAATAAAATAAAATATTGAATAATAACTACTGTAACAATTATTGAGTAGTGCCTTCTTACGTAAGAATCAATAATTGGTGCAATACCGTGTGCTACTGTATTTTAACCACCGGGTATTCTAACAGTATTAACGGTAACAACTACGCCGTTATTTATAAACAACTTATACTTGTCGTTTTCTTCATCCAATCGCTTTCCGTTATGGGGCCCACACAAGGCTGCGTCGTCGTACGAATATTCCCCGACAGCAAGAATATTCCACGACCAACCGAATATTCACCGACCAAAAATAAATATTTTATAACCACTTGCTTATTTTGCAAAATTTGCACATTTCACCCATAACCAAAGTATTATATCAAATTAACCCCTTATTATTCACAATAATATTTAGAGAAAATTTGATTTTATTCATTAATAAGTTGGGGTCTTACAGTCATAATAATAATAATAATAATAATAATAATAATAATAATAATAATAATAACAATAACAATAACAATAACAATAACAATAACAATAACAATAACAATAACAATAATAATAATAATAATAATAATAATAATAATAATAATAATAATAATAATAATAATAATAATAATAAAACAATGCATTTTTTGAGAATCGAACTCTTAACCTTTATCACTATTTAAACAAATGCTCAAACCAACCGAGCTATAAGGATTTTTACTTTAAAGTCACTATATACCTTACTATATCTTGTTTTAATATTTCTTGTTTTAAAATAAAGGGTGGAGCTGGCACTAATAAACTATATATACATATTTATTTTTATTTTTATTATATTATATTCTATATATATATATATATATATATATATATAGAGAGAGAGAGAGAGAGAGAGAGAGAGAAAGACAAGAAAAAAGGAGTGAAGTTAGTGAGAGAGTACATACTAGAGAATTAGGAAGTCTAGTTGTCATCTGCGACTCATGTGGAATTGTTCCGAAAGTGATGATTGATTTTATGCGAATTTAAAAAAAATGTCAAATGATAAAATTATTCATATTTAAATTCTCATCTAATTGCATATTTTTTTATACATGACTAGTGATATTATATAAATATTTATAAATAATAAAAATATGACATTTAATACTAAGGATATTACACACAAATTATTGTAAAAAAATAGATTATTTAATATAAGTAAATATTTAACTTGAGATTACATAAATTGATAAGAACTTTTATTCTTAGACGGGGGTAGTAACTTAAAGACATTAAAAAAGAAGAAGAGAGATTCCAACGTCAGTTAAAGTGATGTTACATCTTACTATTCTTTTTTACAAATTTACTTTATAAAAAAATTTAAAAAAAGTTACAATGCCAGTTAGTTTGGCATTGGATCATATTTTTATTTTTTTTTAAATTTCTTTAAAAAAATAAAATCATTTTAAAAAAAATTAAGATAATTTTTTTAAAATTCGTTTTTTAAAAAAATATTTTTTAAAGTGGTGTTGGATGCATTTCTGATTTTTAGCCAACAGCCATATCCGACCCCCTTTTGCCCTAACACTCTACCCCCAACATATAGGACTGAGTAAAAAACGGATATAACCGAACTGAACCGAAATAATTTAATCGAAATTTTTTGATAATTCGATTATTTTTAACATTTCGATTATATCCGAAATTATTTACGATTTTTGATTAGTTTATAAGGGTTTAATTTTTGGATTATTTGGTTTAACCGAATAATCGAATAAAGCGTTACAACCCTTATAACACAATAACACTTAAAATAATAATAATATAAGTATCAGAGTTACTCAGCCGTCACTCACTCAGCCGTCACTCACTCAGCCCCAGAGCCCCAAACCGAGAGATCTCGACTCAGGTCTCAATCTCTCATCGGCCGACGGCCATCGGCGCATCGCCTCATCACCTTCGGCCCTTCATCGGTCAACGGTCATCATCAGTCAATCTCGAACTCTCGATCTGTCAAACTCTCGTGTATCGATCTCTCATCCGGTCTGACATCTTCAATTCTTCATCGGCCCTTTATCTCAAACTCTCGATCCCTCATCTGACATCTCTCATCTCGATCTCTCAAGTCTTATTCGGTCCTCCCTTAGAAGTCAGAATCTGTTTCTGCCCTAACCCAGATTGTGAGTTCTTGTTCTTCAAATTGTGAGTTCTTGTTCCTTAAATTGTGAATTCTTGTTCCTCAATTGTTATTTTAAGTTTTTAACAAGTACTTGTTTTTGAATATTTGACATGTAGACTGCGGCCTATTTAGATCTGGAAGGTTGATAGACTTCCTAGTATTATTAATTTGTTATCTAGTATAACAGATATTCTAGGAAAGAAAGCTTCTTTACCAATTCACCTTTTGAAATAACTGGTTGTAGTGTGGGTTTTCTAGTTAGTAACTTTAAAACATAGTAAACTTATGCAGGTGGGGGAAATTATTGAAAAAATCTCATTTTGATTGGATGCTCTGCAATAGAAGACAAGCTTCAAGGAGTACCTTCTTTTATAGAAACTCTTTCTAAGGCTGGAATCAAGATTTGGGTGCTAACTGGGGACAAGATGGAAACAACAATAAATATAGCTTATGGTTAGTTTATATGTAATCTGGTGCTTCCTTTTGCTAAAACTTCTTTATTCATGTGATAATGTCTGCAAATTCTTAAATCTTGTATCTGTGTTCTACTTATTTTAGCATGCAAGTTGATTAATAATGACATGAAACAGTTTGTAATCAGTTCAGAAACTGACGCTATCAGAGAAATTGAGAGCAAAGTAAGCAGGACTTTAGATAAAGTATTTTGTTTCCATGTAGAATCAATTTTTTAGGCTTCAGATTATCTGTTTACCTGTACACTTTATACTGTCAAGGTGACCAAGTGGAGATTGCACGTTTTATCAGAGATGCAGTTAAAAATGATCTGAAAAAATTTCACGATGAGGCCAAACACTACCTTCATACAGTGTCTGGAGTCTGCATATAATGGTGATAGATTTTTTGAAATGGGTTTATTAAACAAAGTATAAAATGGCTTGATGAGGCTTTGATTTAGTTAAAAAAGTACGGGTAAGTGGGGGTTGATTTCTTATATTTTATTCATGCTTTTGGCTTAATATAATTTGGGTTAGTGTGTTTGTTGGTTATTTGTTGATTGTATTTCTTGTTTTTTATGATCCAACTCCTACTCAACTATATGACTTAGATGGATTTTTAGTTTGCGACAGTTTAAAATGGTTACTACATATAATGCTAATAGATTTTTTGAAATGAGTTCATTAAACAAAGTTTAAAATGGTTTGGTGTGGCTTTGAGTTTGTTAAAAAGTATGGGTAAGTGGAAGTGGGGGTGGGGGTGGGGGTGGGTGGGGTTGATTGGTTATATTTTATTCATGTTTTTAGCCTAATATAATCTGGGTTAGTGTGTTGGATTATTATTTATTGATTGTATTTTTGGGTTTGTGTTAGTTACTTATTTGTTGATTTTGTTTCTTATTTTTTTAATGACAACATGGATACCACTCTGGACCAAAATTAGCTCTTCTGATTGATGGAAAATGTTTGATGTATGCTTTAGACCCAAGTTTACGATCAATGCTACTGAATTTGAGCTTGAATTGTAGCACAGTAGTTTGTTGCCTTAGACCTAACATGTTATTATCTACTATTAGCATGTAGAAATTCATATACACACATATTTACATCATAAAATATTTCTCCCAAAATTAATTCTCTCGTGCAAGGAGCTAGTAATATAAGAGGGAAGTTGGGAAATTTTCAGGTGGTGGATCTGATTTCTTATGGGTACAAATCTCATGTGTAATCTTTGTTTGGTTTTTGCTTGATCTTGTGTCCATTGATTTTTTTTAGTACATGTTGTATATGTTTTTTCATGCGTGTTATTTCCATTTCTTCTAGGTTTGCAGTCTACACTCTACATAACATGTCCCTTGAAGCTGAATGAAGATTTGATTAGACAGGTTAGTAGTTTTGTTGACCGTCATTAGAAGTTAATCTAACCGAATGATATGAGCTTTATGAATGATGAAGAGATAGCTGACATAGAGAAGAAGGGTGAGCATGATAGAGATAACGAATGAAAGAGTGGTTTTCCTGTTCAGAGAATCTGTAGGATGTTTTAACACTGTATATCAGGAAAAAAATGTCATTTCTCTTTAAAAAGCGAAAATGGAACTAAAATCAGAAGTAATATATATCTATACGTTCTCAGACACGCATCAACTGTTTATAAATTTACCTTATGCTAATGGATTATATACATTAAAAAAATCAAATAAAAAGTTTTATTCTGTAATGTAATGATTCAAAAAGGGTTTAATATTTGAGTGTAGTTTAAAATTTTATAAGGTGTTTTTATGAACCAAGCTCGAGTTGATCTCAGGTTCAAGCATGAGCTTAATATGCGTGCCGTTGAGCTTAGCTTAGATGTATAGTGAACCTTAAGATATTCTTGGATACAGCAAGCCAGGCTTGCGAGGAAATGAAGCTGGCTTTGTTCATGAACAACTGGAGTACATTAAGGAGGAAGTCATAGCAGGTGTCTGCAATGGTCCCGAAGGATATCCTTCAGTGATGCTGTTGGGAGATATCCTTCAGTAAAAATGCTAGTGCTAAATGCGAATCCTGTGTTCCCAAAGGTTAGATTATTGTTTTCCCCCAACAAAGATATTTGTATGAGTTTTTGTTTATTCTTATCATCTTATAATGATCAGTTAACTGTCATTCCAATGTTGCTGCTTGTGACTTTATTTAGATCCCCATAGTAAGAAGAATATATGGTTTTTCAGCACACTTATGTTTTCCATAGTTTTCGAGTACATAACATGCATAAAAACTTTTGATCTCAGGCTACTTATGATTAAAAGTAATGGATAATCTTTTGAAGATACGGACCATACGTAATCTTTTAACGATCGTTGATGATAGAACCTGTAAGAAGTACCAAGTTCAGGTCTCAAACGAAGGTACGATCAAAGCTACCGACTTGAAGAAGGTAAAAAAATCAATTGGATTTGATTTGTCGTGATTAATATTTTGTTTGTTGTAATTGTGGAGTGTTGGTTCGAGAACGGTTTTGGATATTTTGATATCTGATTTCTTGTGTTTTGAGGTGTGTCTGTGGTTTATTTTTTACTTGTTCATTAGTATAGTCTTATTCTTTTTCTTTTTCATATCATATACTCTGTTAGTTACCGATGAACAAAAATTGGAAATAAGAAGGATTTGAAATACCTGATTTGGAATATGTTGACCTTGAAAGAAGAGATGGAATATATTAGGGAAAAAAAGGAAGCTTCATGAGTAGAGGAAAAGAATCTCTACGTAGTTGTGCTTTAATTTACGTGATGACCTTTTCACTTTCTTTTGATGCATTTGTTACTTTCCTCAGTTACCAAAAGGGGATATATGTTCTTTTAAAATTGACGCATGCAATTAGACTATTGGAAGTAGTTAAATCTTGCATAAGTGGAACCCAGAAAGAAGAGGAACTGAAAACATTTCACCTCCATATTAAATTGTTATATAGTGAGACATATGATGATACTTGGTGCGAGCAACTTGATAGAGTGCAAATTGTAAGACACCAACTTATTAATGAATAAAATTAAATTTTCTCTGAATATTATTGTGAATAGTAAGGGGTTAATTTGATATAATACTTTGGTTATGGGTGAAATGTACAAATTTTGCAAAATAAGTAAGTGGTTATAAAATATTCATTTTGTCGAGAAATATTCGTTTGGTCGTGGAATATTCTTGCTGTCGGGGAATATTCGTACGACGGCGCAGCCTTGTGTGGGCCCCATAACGGAAAGCGATTGGATGAAAAAAACGATAAGTATAAGTTATTTTTAAATTACAGCGTAGTTGTTACCGTTAATACTGTTGGAATACCCGGTGGTTAAAATATAGTAGCACACGGTATTGCACCAATTATTGATTCTTACGTAAGAAGGCACTACTCAATAATTGTTACAGTAGTTATTGTTCAATATTTTATTTTATTGATTCAATAATTGTTGCGTTGATATTTTATATAATTGTTGTTTCAATAATTGTTGTTGCACAGTATTTTCCATTATCAGATCAATAATTCATATTATTTGAATAATATTATTAGATAACATTATTGGTAATGTCTAGAAAGTTCTGTCTAAGGAGAGGTTTGGTCATCTAATTGCGCGCCAGTAAGAAGAAATCTTTATTGGAAAGCCCCCTCTTTCCTGGGAACGGCCTGATTGTAATAAATGTGATTCTGTAATATTATTTGTGAATAATTAATTATTGATTCATATGATAAGGAAATATTTATTTTATGTGGATATATATGAGAGATATATTTTTGTGGTTAAAAATGAAGGAGTTAATGTTGAGATTTTTATCAGTATTTTTGTCGGAATGGAGGTATTAAAAATTAGGGTTTTTGAGATATTGTGCGGGAGTTATAATTTTTAATCCGACCGTTGGATCGTGGTAATTTTTGGATATGTTATACATATATAAGTTGAGTATATGTCCACAAATTTTGAACCGTTAAAAATGAACGTATAATTTATTATGAATTTTACGAGATGACTGGTTCATAAATTGTTGAATTTTCGGAGTTTATCATTTTGATTGAAAATTCTAGAATTGGTGGGCCCCACTCTTGGTTGATGAAGAAATGTTCTGAGATTTTTATTCAAATGTAGTGGGTGGGAATAGTAGCAGGTAAAGCCATCAGGTTGCAGGTTAAGTCTGCTTCGGCGTGCTAACATTTTCCTATAAATAGAGGGCTAAGTTAGAATTGGAAATCACACCAGAAACAAGTTTTCTGTCTTTCTCTCTCTAGATTATTGAGTGTATTTTATGAGTATTTAGATACTTTGAGAGTTTCTATTCATCAGAGCAAGTTTCTTTCTGCCTTATACCGGTATTCCGACCAGAAGTACTGATATTTTGAGGTAAGAGATATTATTTTCTTCTTAATGATATTATTTTCTTCAATATCATTATGCTGAAATATTGATACGAGTTTTTATTAAATTTGAAACTTTTTGTGTCGGGATTACTATTCACGTATACGGCACTATTTACGTATACGGTACTATTCACGAATACGACACTATTCATTGAAAAATAAAAATTTTCCCTTTTTGTCCAAGATGTCTATTATGGTTACTATCTTTGATTGTATCCATGTTTTGATCTTTATTTTTGAATTCTACTTCACAATTGATTATTATGAAGTATTATTGATCTTGGATAAACTGTTATACGAATTCCTAATATTTGTCCTTCTGTCTCACTAGATTCGTTCTCTTTAAGATATTTTTCATCATCCTCAGTCCTAAATAATGATATTAGTGAATATCTTTGGCCTGTAGTGCAAAGATGTATGATTACTTGATGAATATCTTTAGCTTGTAGTGCAAAGATGAACATGTATTGAGATGAACATGACTGACAGGTGATACAAATGAATATCTTTGGCCTGTAGTGCAAAGATGAATATTTGGATAAAGATGATTATTAATTGATGTTACAGGGATAAAATATTGATGGTGGATATTTAAATATAGAAGATAGTAGAATTCTTTCTCTACTTGACTGTTTGCTGTTTCTGCTGCAGTTGTTGATCTAAAACTTGTTGTCGATTATATTCTATTAGATTTTTCCCTGTTGAAGACTAACGATAATTTGTTGTATATTATCTTAGTCATAATATTCTTTACTGGACTAGTTGAGCTCACTCTTTTCCTTTTTGTTCCATTTTTCTTCTCAGGAGGTGAGAACATAGCAGGATCTAGTCGGGGTATGGAGTGATGGTTCTAGAAAGATGTTTTAGCAATCCTCATTATTTCTGTAAAGTAGTATTTGAATAATTGTAATGAGGATTTATTTGAGTGTGGATATTGTCCAGAAGATAATATTTGTATTTAAATTCACAGTATGTGTTGTCGTATTTTGCACGACAATTGTATTATTGAAGTTGTAGTTTGCTTTCTGTACCATGTATTTGGCGACTCAGAATGGGTGTTGTATACTTATTTTGGGGGCGTCACACAAATGACCTTAATTTCTCTTATCTTGACATTAAGTTTCAATGGAATTTTATCCTTGCTGGTTTAATATTTAGATTTTATTATGGAGAGCGATTTTCTTATTGATATTTGATATTATTGAATCCTGCTAATAATTGCACACATACAGATAACAACAGGAAAGAATGACAAGGGACTTAAACTTTTTGAAGACTTTCTAGTTTCCCTGTAAGTAATGAAGGTGAATGCGGAAGTCGTGCTCTTACCGAAGAGCCACAGTCTGAAGTTTTGATGGATCAGCTTGAAGTAGAGCTTGAATCTGAACTGTAAAAGCTTCATTGGTGCACCGCAGAAGCTTCTGGCCCTGAAAGATGTTCAGATGTTTTTGAGGTTTATTTTGTCCAATATGTTTATTCTTGATATGCATTATTGCATCTTAACTTATGTGTGCTTTTCACATTTACCCACACATTCCTTCCTATCCTTCACATGTGTTATGTTTGCTTGTACTCTTTTCTTCAGTTTAAACACAAAGTAATGTCTTAGATGTGCAGTACAGCCGTAGACCTTTCTTCTGATTATGCTTGGGTAGTGTAAGGGTTTTCCATATAGTGGCAGCTAAATTTTGGACAACTGTTTGTTATAAGATCATTTAAGATGGTTGGGATCTTTGAAAGAACCTCATGTTATCATATGTTATCATGGGTGACAAAAATATTGGTGTTTCTATTATGTTGACACTCCTAAAAGATCTTAAATTGTAATATCCTATTGTTTGTTATTTTTATTTTGGGCTTTACACCAAGTGTTGGTTGTAATTTATTGCAACATATCAGAAATTTTAATCCCTTCTATTTTCTTGCAGCTTCTGGAATTTTGATGTACTTTTCCAGCCGCAGCAACATCCTGCTCGCGATTCACTTGATACATTTTTAATTACTTTAAAGAACAATTCAGCTTTAGTGTATCTCGATCCGTAGCGAAATTGAAATGAGAAAGTCAGATCAAATTACAAAAGAGAAAGCAAATAATAACAAGGCCAAGCTTAGGAAAGGGTTATGGTCACCAGAAGAAGATGAAAAGCAGATGAACTACATGTTAAGGAATGGACAAGGGTGTTGGACAGATATTGCTAGAAATGCTGGTTTGTAGAGGTGTGGAAAGAGTTGTCGTCTCCGGTGGATCAATTACTTGAGACCAGATCTTAAGCGCGGTGCATTTTCACTTCAAGAAGAAGAACTCGTCATTCATTTTCATTCCATCCTTGGTAACATGTTCTATCTGTCTCTCCCTCTCTCTCTATATATATATGTATACAAATAAGACCGATCTATAGCCACCGTCTGCCACAAAATATATATGGAGGACTAACGACGACTGCTATAAACATTGTCTTCCTATTGCAGACATTGGCTAACTGCTAACTTTGCCTATTGATACATTTAGGTAATGGATACTGTTTCCAAATAGTTTAAAATTAATGAGCAGTCTATTATATTTGAACAATATATAGAAACAAATTATATCTTGTATAGTCAAAAGCTGTATTTTAGATGAATTGTGTTATACAGGTATTGCACAGTAGTAACTCTCAATTATAAATTATATAAAATGCAACTAATATACATTAGATGGTCCAAATAGACTTGTCACTTTGAAGTGTCTTGAATCAGAATGCATATATATGTAATGTTTGCACGCGTTCAGCAAGAATTTTAGCAGTGATTCTATATGGCATAGACAGAGAATTAGATCTCAAATTCAATGTAAATATTGGCTCGATTTAGTTTCACATCAACTGAAAATCATTACATTCCACTTCTTGCTATGCTTAACATATAATAACAACTGAAGTTTGATATATGTACAGTATGTGAATGCTGTTAATATTGATTTCGTATTATCTATGCTTGAAAACTTCACAAAGAACAATAATGCAAACTCTGGTTCAAAAATTCAAGCATAATCTTGAATTAGGAAAGTTTTATGTACCTTGTCTATCAAATTAATTGGCAAGAATATCTTATTTTTTAATGTATACGTTGACTATTTTACTGGCCTAGTTCTTTCTATATGTATTAATTTACGTATCAAATTAAATGATATTTGTCTTTTTCTGTTTATGAGCAATACGGTGTACATTAGTACCACGTAGCAACTCTATTGTCTTTGTGTATTGATTTTGGCATTAAGTGTCTCTGGTGACCTATTTGCTTCATTTTCCTAACTTGCTATTATTTTTAAATATGTGCAGAAAGAATGCTTCTACGACCTGCCTTACAATACTGGGTATCAAGTTTTCGTGCTACGTTTACGGAAGACAAGGGACGAAATTATAAAGTGTACTCTATATATGTAGATATATACTTTGATTGAAAAACTGTGATAGCTTTAAATGGTTAATTGTAAAGATAATAAATGATTATGTAGTGAATGATTTTATTAAGTTAATAATATTTTAGTTTTTTGTATTTTTGCCATTATTTGCTACGGGGACATTGAGCCAGCCAGAATGCCAAATTTTGATTTGGCAACAATATAATTCGTTACCAAAGCATTGAACAAGTTTTAATATAGCAATAATTTTTTATACATTTAGCAACAAATTTTTGTTACTAATGACATTAAAAATATAATATTTGGCAACGAAAAATTAACCTAATAACAACAGAGAGGATATTGTTGCTAATACTAAAATAAAAGGCAATATTTTTTATTGTTGCAAATCATATCAACTTTTGTTGCACATATAAAGAAACGACAACATATAATGTCGTTGCTAATCGACGACTTTCGTTGCTATTGAAAAATAACCAGCAACAAATATTTTCGTTGCTAATTCAGCATAATGTCGTTGCCAAATGATATAATCAGCAACGAAAATCGTTGCTAAAAAGTTTACATTCCGCAACGAAAGCAAGTTTAGGCAACAATTTTCATAATTTACTGCAACGAAAAATGTCGTTGCAAAATGGTATCAATTACAACGAAAATGCATGGTCGTTGCAAAAAAAAAGAGTTCTTTCGTTGGCAATTAGCAGACTTTTGCAACAAAATGGGGTCTTTAGCAACGAAATTTTAATTATTCTGCAACAATACATTTTGTTGCTAAAGGATCGATGTCTCTGTACGAAAGCCAAATTTCGTTGCAAAATGTATTACATTTGACAAAAAAAAATACGTTCGTTGCGGAACAATTAGCAACACTCATTGCGCAACGAAAGACGCAACGACAGTAAAGTCGTTGCCAAAACCCTTTAGCAACGAAATTTGACATCTTTAGCAACGAAAATCTATTGTTGCTGAATCCCCATTTTTTTGTAGTGATTTTATAGTAATAAGTCAAAATTTTGGTCACCAAACAATATTTAATTCTCCTATTCATAGAAGGAAAAAAACAAGAAAATTTCTAAGGAGATGAAACAATCTTGGTGTACAAGTCTAAACCAATGAGGAAAAAGAAAAGTTAATATTGAAGATATATATCTTAAGGAAGTTGATGGTAACTAAAAGTTGAAACCTACAAAGAATATAATTGAAGCCTTATACCTAAAAATATATGAGTAACAAGATGAGATTAGGGATGTTATATTAATTACTATAGGTATTTTTTATGTATTAATTTTGATTAAGAGTAGATTAAATTATCTCTTCATTGTAGGCTTGTTGGAAGATCTTAATAAAGGGAGTTTTTTTATTCTTCTTCTTCTTAATTTTTGCTATCTTATTTAATTTAATGTCTAGCTAATTTTTTATATCTAGGATGGAGATGAAATTAAATATTTATTCATAAAATATTCTTTATCTCTTCTATTAATTGTGTTTTAACGTTTAGTTGATTTTGCCTTTAGATTATTATTATGTTTATTGCTTAATATATTCAAATTCTTATATTGCTTCCTTATTATTAATTTTCATATTCTATTTAGTTTAATTGTAGTTAATCAATTATCAATCTTTATTTTTAATTCGCCTGATATAAATATTAAGGATACATTGAAATTAATATAGTCTCTATGAGTTTAACATATACTTGTTAGTTTTTTAATTTGACACTGTATACTTGCAGCTAAATTTTTTTTATCACATCAAGTTTTTGACGTCGTTACTGGGGACTAGAATTGATTTTTCATTCTTTAATTTTTATTTCTTCGGATTAGATTTTAGATCTAATATTTTTTTATTGTTTTTATTTTGCAGTGTCGAAGCGAATTAATTGGGTGAAAAGACAAATATTGTTGCTGCGTTATTCCTAGTATTTTGTATTTTAACTAAAATAAATCAAAAATCTAAAAAATAGTAGCTCAATTTTTTTTAGTTGTTTTAGTTCATATTGGTAGTTTAGAAACTATTTGCCGCATGCATGCATAACTTGCATAGAGTACATCCTATTTAGGTTTTTTATTTTTATTTATTTTTGTCAATTATAAACCGTGGACATTGCTTGAGGAAAAATGTACGTCTAATTTCTATTTGTTTAGTAATTCTCATAGTTTAGATGTGACGCCCCCCAAATAGGTCCATACAACTCATTCTGTGTCGCCAAATACATGGTACATAATTCAAATACAAACTTAATTTATACAATTATCAACTGTCGTGTAAAATACGTCAAAACGTAAGCTGAGAGTTTTAACACGAATATTGTCTCGTAGACAATATTCAAACTCAAATGAAGTCCTCATTACAATTATTATTACACTATTTTATAAAATAGTGAGGACTACTATAGCCACTATCTTGGACCATCACTCAATTCCCCGACTAGTCCTAGATATATTCTCATTTCCTGAAGAGAACAATGAAAGAAAGTGGTGAGCTCAACAAGCCCAGTAAAGAATATTATGACTAAGATAATATAGAATAATTATCCTTAGTCTTCAACAATGTAAAAACTGATAGAATACAATAGACATCAAGTTTAACTACAGCGGAACAATTAAGCAATCCATTAGAAGAGTCAAGTAGAGAATAATGTCTACTATCTTCTATGATTTAAAAGTTCATCACGAATATTTTATCTGTGTAACACAACTCAATAAATAATCCACATCACCGAATTATCCATGCACTACGGGCTAAGGATATTCGTTAGTATCACCAGTGATCATGATCATGTCAAACAACTGTCCATCTATGCACTACGGGCCAAAGAGGACTTTTACCACATCATTTGTCTATAACATTACATGTCATGATTATACCGATACATAAATCCTGGTCATAATCATACTCATCAACAGTCCATCTATGCACTATGGGCTAAAAATGACTTTCATCACAATATAAGAATGAAGATGATGACAATGTTATAAGAAATCAATCAAGTGAGATCAAGATTAAATATTAAAGATTTATAATTCAATTTATCCAGAGTTCAAGAATGTTCAAATTGTCAACATGATAATTAATTGTGGAGAAAAATTCAAGAATAATATTCATGTATCAAAAATAATTTGGACAGAAAAGACAATTAAATTCTATTATGAATAGTACTCACGAATAGTACCGTACGTATGAATAGTACCGTATCCATGAATAGTACCTGAGTGAATAGTATTCCAGTATGAAAAGATTAAAATTTAACAAGAAAGTTCAGAAGAATATTTTCGTAAAACGATACTAGATGAAGAACAAAATTCAAGGATATTCTACTAATTTCAGGGAATATAGAAGCAATACTTATAAAAATAAGTGTAGATTTAGGAATATGAAACGAAATAATATTACTTACATAATATAGAGTATGAAAGAAAATAATATTTCTTACGAATATTGAACGAAAATAATATCACTTAACTTAAAAGGAGAGTAATTCTGACTGGTATAGCGGAGATATTCTTGAAGAAAACTTGCACTATTTGCTACACTCAAAGTATCCTTATACTAGAAAGAAATACGCACAATATTATAGAAGAAGAATTTTCTGATTCTGGTGTGATTTTTATTTCTAAACTAAGCATCTTGTTTATAGGAGAATAGCCGGGTACTATTTAGAATTTTTTCACGGGTGAACAGTAACAATATCACGGGCGCGAATTCGACGGAAAATTTGATTTTACTATGTAGCATTATGCAATAAAATATTCTAATAAAACGAAAACTTTATATAAAATATAATATATATTGTAAGACCCCAACTTTTATGAATAAAGATTAATTTTCTCCAAATATATTTTTGAATAATAAGGTGTAGATTTGATATAATATTATAGTTGTGGGTAATATTTACAAATTTTGCAAGGTAAGCAAGTTGTTATAAAATATTCGATTGGTCAGGAAATATTCATTTTATCAGAAAATATTCGTACGACGGCACAATCATTGGTGGATCCCACAACAAAATTACTGTCAGAGTTAGAAAGCGACAGAAATATCTTTTTATAAAAAAAATAGCGAAAATTTTACCGTTAACTGTTAAAATACCCGGTGATAAAAGTACAGTAATACGCGTGGTTGCATAGTAGCACACGGTATTTGATGCTTACGTGAGAAGTCACTTAGTTATACTCAATTATTGCTACAGTAATTGATGCATAATATCTCACGTTATTAATTCAATTATTGTCACAATAATTTTATATTATTAAATCAATAATTACGACGACAAAGTTATTCATACTATTATTTGCATTATTGACGATATTTAGAAAGTTCTGTCGAGGAAAGGGGTTTGGTCACCTAATTGGGCGCCAATAGGGAAAATTTTTATTGGAAAGCCCCTTCTTTCTTGGGAATGATCTGGTTGTTAATTTTACAAGTTATATTATTGATGAATAAATGTTGTTAAAAATATTGAGGGGATTTTTATGAATTATTTCGCTTATTACATGGACCCCCACTTACTCATTTTTCAAAATAATCGGTGGAAAGTTATAAAGTATATATATATATATATATATATATATATATATATATATATATATATATATATATATATATATATATATATATATAAAGTGTGTGGTGTGTGTGTGTGGAGTGTTTGTTGGTGTTTGAAAATTTCTTATATGCTGTTGTATCTTGGTATCATCATAGTTTTGCTTTCCTAGAGTTTACTTTTACCCATTTTGTTGATAAAATGTTTATGAGCTGTTATATCTGGTTATTCAGTGACATTTTACCATCCTCATTTAATAATCTAGCGACTGACATGCACTAAAAGATCTAGAAACTCTGTGATGCCCCTGTCCAACATCTAGTATGTGGGAATAAGATAAGTGATTTATAAGGGTCTTAATTGCTAACTAGTAACAAATTTGGTTTAAGGACTTTAATGGCTGTTATGACATCCCAAAGTGAAACCTTTTAAAAATTTTATTGACTTAGGTGATTTTTATGGGTGTGTGAAGTGCCGTGGGCGGCGGGGTGAATTTATATATATATATATATATATATATATATATATATATATATATATATATTATATAAGTTTTGTTTTATTAGATTATAAATAGAATATATTATATTTTATTTAAAATTTTTGTTTTATTAGAATATTTTATTGCACAGTAATGAATAGTAAAATCAAAATTTCCCGCCAGTGCGTGCCCGTGAAATCCTTTACTGTTGGTCCGTGATTTCAAAATCAAATAGTATCCTTCCATTCTCCTATAAATAGGATGCTTAATTTAGAATTGAAAATCTCACCAGAATCAGAGAATTATTCTTCTGTAATATTGAGCGTATTTCTTTAGAGTTTAAGGAAGCTTTGAGCGTAGAAAATAGTATAAGATTTTTTCAAGAATATCCCCGTCCTACTAGTCAAAAATATTATCCTTTTAAGTTAAGAGGTATTATTTATTTCATATTCGCTTACGATATTATTTTTCGTATTCGTAAGGAATTTTATTTTCGTTTAATATTCGTAAGGAATATTATTTTCGTTCAATATTCGTAAGGAATATTATTTTCATTCAACAGTTGTAAGGGATATTATTTTTGTTCAATATTCGTAAGAAATAATATTTTCTTTCATACTTTGTAGTATGTATGTAATATTATTTCGTTTCAGATTCCGAATTCTACACAAATTTTGTTAAAGTATTGCTTCTATACTGCGTGAAATTAGTAGAATATCCTTGAAATTTACGCTTCATCTAGTATCTTTTTCATGAAAATGTTATTCTGAACATTCTTAATAATTTTTAACCTTTTCATGTCGGGGTACTATTCACGAAGTACTATTCACCGGGGTATTATTCATGATAAAAATTGATTTATTTTCTGTCTAAATTGTGTTTGATACAATATTATTCTTGAATTTTACTCCACAAAGTAGTATCATGTTGATAATTTGGACATTATTAAATTTTAGATAAATTGAATTATAAATATTTAAAATTTATCCTTACTTTTATTTAATTAAATTTTTATGTCATTGTCATCATCCTCATGCTTATATTGTGATGAAAGTCATCTTTGACTCGTAGTGCATAGATGGACTGTTGATTGGTATGATTAAGACCAGGGATTATTCGGTATAATCATGACCTGTAATGTTACAAATGATGTGGTAAAAGTCCTCATTGGCCCGAGTGCATTGATGGACAGTTGTTGGCGTGATCATGACCATTGATGATAACACGAATATCCTTGGTCCGTAGTGCATGGATAATTCAGTGATGTTGATTATTTATTGAGCTGAGTCTCAGTGATAAAATTGATGATAAACTTTTAAATCATAGAAGATAGTATATATCATGCTCTACTTGACTCTTCTAATGGATTGTTTGTTCTGCTACAGTTAAACTTGTTATTTATTATATTCTATCAATTTAACACTGTTGAAGGCTAGCGATAATTTATTCTGCATTATCTTAGTCATAATATTTTTTACTGGGCTATTTGAGCTCACCCTTTTACTTTCATTGTTCTCTTCAGGAAATGAGAACGTAGCCGGGACTAGTCGGAGAATGGAGTGACAATCTGAGATGGTGGATGTAGTAGTCCTCACTATTTTATAAAATAGTGTGATAATAATTATAATGAGGACTCCAATTGAGTTTGGATATTGTCTAGAAGACAATATTCGTGTTAAAAACTCTCAGCTCATGTTGTATAATTAAGTTTGTATTTGTATTATATACCATGTATTTGGCGACTCAGAATGGGTGATGTATACCTATTTTGGGGACGTCACATATATTCTATTTATAATCTAATAAAACGAATAACTTTATATATAATATAAAAAGTATTCTGTTTTATATAAAAAGTTTTCTGCTTTATATAAAAAGTTTTCTATTTTATTACTATTATAATAATAATAAAACAAAATTGAGATAACTTTTTACTGACGATTTTAAAAAATGAGTAAGTGGGGGTCCATGTAATAAGCCAAATTTAAAATAAATACTTCATGATAAACCCCTTTATTTATATCAAAAATTGAATAAATATTTATCACAAATCACTTATTTTCAATAAATACATTTTTAATCTTTCAACAATTATTCATCATTAATATTATAACTCACAATATTAACAACCAGATGTAAGGCCCCACCTTTTTATAAATGGAGATTTAATTTTTTCTAATTATTATTTTGAAATAGTAAGGGGTTGATTTGATTAATGTGGTTAGTTATGGGTAAAATGCGTAAATATTTTTAAATAAGCAAGTGGTTATAAAATATTCATTGTTGTCGGAGAATATTCGTTTGGTCGTGGAATATTCTTGCTGTCGGGGAATATTCGTACGACGGCGCAACCTTTTGTGGGCCCCATAACGGAAAGCGATTGGATGAAGAAAACGACAAGTATAAGTTGTTTATAAATAACGGCGTAGTTGTTACCGTTAATACTGTTAGAATACCCGATGGTTAAAATACAATAATACGCGTTGTTGCACAGTAGCACACGGTATTGTACCAATTATTGATTCTTACATAAGAAGGCACTACTCAATAATGGTTACAGTAATTACTCTTTAATATTTTATTTTATTGATTCAATAATTGCTAAGTTGATATTTTATATTACTGTTGTTTTAATAATTATCACTACACATTATTTTCTATTATCGGAGCAATAATTTATATTATCTGAATAATATTATTAGATAACATTAGATAACATTATTGGCAATGTCTAGAAAGTTCTATCTAAGGAGAGGTTTGGTCACCTAATTACGCGTCAGTAAGGAGAGATCCTTATTGGAAAGTCCCCTCTTTCTTGGAAACTACTTGGTTGTCAGTATTGTGATTCTGTAATATTATTTGTGAATAATTAATTATTGATTTATATGATAAGAAAAATATTCATTTTATGTGGATATAGATGGAGAAAATTTTTAAAGTGACAATTGTTGAAAATTGATATTTTATCTTTTCTGATAAAATAATTTATTATTATATTTTAATAATATAATAATGGTGATATTTTTATAATTAATATGGTATATATGAGTATATGAGGAGGAAGAATATTTTTGTTGCAATAAATGTTTAAAACATGTTAAACATGTTGGTGGACCCATTTCTTGTATGAAATTTAATTATAGCCTGTAAAATCGTCCGTTTATGGATTTCGGTTAATTTTTATTTAGAATTTGGAAAAACTTTCTTCTGCAAAGTTGTAGAGAATTGAATTTCCTATAAAAAAGACGCGAGATTCGAATTTTCTGATAAAAGAGCTATTTATTATGAATTATTGAAGTTTCGAAATTTCGGAATAATTGATTTTTGGAAGTTTTAATTATTTTAATTAAGAAAAACGTTTTTTACATTTTGTGGGCATCATTAACATGTGATAGGGGCTGAATTCAGTTGGCAAAGGAATGCGTAGGAAATTTGTTTATATAAAATATTATTATATTAAATTTTCTACTTTGGTGTTCTAAGCATTTTCCTATAAATAGGGTGCTTAGGTTAGAATTGAAAATCACACCAGAAACTGAAATCTTCTCTCTCTTTCTCTCTCGATATATTGAGCGTATTCTTGTGAGTATTTTGATACTTTGAGTGTTGTTATACGGTGCAAGTTCCCTTCAGCTCTATATTCAGTATTCCAATCAGAAGTACTGTCTTTTCGAGGTAAGGGATGTTATTTTATTCGAAAATGATATTATTTCTTCAATATCATTATGCCAAAATATTGGTTGGAAATTTTTATTAAATTTGGAACTTTTCATGCCGAGGTTACTATTCATGAGTTACTATTCACGAGTTACTATTCACGAGTTACTATTCATGATTTATTATTCATGAGTACTATTCACGAAGCATGATGATTTTTTTTCTTATGAAATTTCTACCTTTTAGTGCCGAGGTTACTATTCACGTATACGGCACTATTCACGTATACGACACTATTCATAAATACGGTACTATTCACAGAAAAATTAAATTTTCTTTTCTGTGTTCTAGATATCTATTATGGATACTAGCTTTGATTCTATCAATGTTTTGATCATTCTTGAATTTTACTTCGCTATGATTATTTATGAAGTATTTTTGAACTCGGATTGTTTGAAATACGAATCCTTAATATTTATTCTTTTGTTTCACTGGATTCGTTTTCTTTAAATATTTTTCATCATCCTCAGTCCTAAATGATGATATAACTGAATATCTTTGGCCTGTAGTGCAAAGATTAATGATTTTATGATGAATATCTTTGGCCCGTAGTGCAAAGATGAACAGGTGTTGAGATGAACATGACCAACTCATGAATATCTTTGGCCTGTAGTGCAAAGATGAATATTTGATTCAAGATGTTTATTGATTGATGTTACAGGGATAAAATATTGATGATGGACTTTTAAATTCATAGATGATAGTAGATTTCATTCTCTACTTAACTCTTCCAATGAATTATTATTTCCGCTGCGAATATTGATTTAAAACTTGTTGTCTATTGTATTCTATTATATTTTTTCCTGTTGAGGACTAACGATAATTTGTTCTATATTATCTTAGTCATAATGTTCTTTACTGGGCTAGTTGAGCTCACCCTTTTCCTTGTTGTTCTATTTTTCTTCTCAGGAGGCGAGAATGTAGCGAGTACTAGTCGGGGGTGTGGAATGATGGTTCTAGAAGTGGTTCTAGTAGTCCTCACTATTTCTGTAAAATAGTGTATTAATAATTGTAATGAGGAATTATTTGAGTGTGTATATTGTCTAGATGACAATATTTGTATTTAAACTCACAATTTAAGTGTTGCCCTATTTTGCACGCCAATTGTATTAATAAAGTTGTAGTTGTTTTTGTACCATGTATTTGGTGACTCAGAATAGGTTGGGTGGAATGGACCTATTTTAGGGGCGTCACACCAGATCATTCTCAGGAAAGAGGGGGCTTTACAATAAGGACTTCTCTTTATTGGCACGCAATTAGACAACCTAACCCCTTTTCTCGGCAGAACTTTCTAGACATTGTCAATAATGCAGATAATAATATGAATAACTTTGTCGTCTCAATTATTGATTTAATAATATAAAATATTGTGCAGATGATACTGTGACAATAATTGAATCAATAATATGAGATACTATGCATCAACTACTGTGATAATTATTAAATGAACTGAGTGACTTCTTACGTAAGCATCAATAATCAGAGATACTGTACAATACCGTGTACTACTGTGCAACCACGCGTATTACTATAATTTTATCACCGGGTATTTTAATTGTTAACGGTAAAAGTTTTTTTTTCGTTATTTTTATAAAAAGGTTATTTCTGTCGCTTTTTAAATCCGACAGTAATTCCGTTATGTGAGGTCCACCAATGATTGTGCCGTCATACGGATATTCTCCAATAAAAAGAATATTCCCCGATCAAACGAATATTTTATGACAACTTGCTTACTTGTAAAATTTGCACATATTACCCATAACTATAGCATTATATCAAATCCACACCTTATTATTCAAAATAACATTTAGAGAAAATTAAATCTTTATTCATAAAAGTTGGAGTCTTACATTAGGACACTTTATTTGTTTATAGTTTTTATCTTATTTTATTTGTGCAATCTCATTTTTTATTTAATTTTAAGGGCACAACTCATAACAAGATAAGGTGACCATTTCATCACCCCTTCCTTGGCTCACAAGCAACTAAACTTGCATTTTGCATAACCTTAACTTAATAAAATCAAATAGACGTTGACCACTAGAAATTTCAAGCTAAAGGGACTCTCTTGGAGGTTAAATTTCAAATTAATCAAACTACTAGTGTTTAGGCAAATGGTTCAAAAGGCATGCAAACACTTCAAGAACGTGTGGTTATTTAATTAGTCACCTTATCCACAAAGAGACTCCTATCGTTCTTACACTTACATGGCTAGTAGTTGATTAATTTTGAATTTGGTGGACCTTAAGGTATAACTTAAAATAGTTAGGAACTATCTAGATTTTATTTAGTTTAACCATAGAATTAAGATTTTGTTTCCTTTATTTTCCTTTATTTGTTATTTTTTGTGCCTTTCATGTTTAGTTGCTTATTTGTGTAGTAATTTGTTGAAACATGGACTCTTATTATAGTTGGAATAATAATTTTGATTGGAATCAAGAACCCTATGAAAATTTTAATATGCAACAAGTAAATCAAAAAAAATTTCAACTTACCAAAACCCTTATCTAAATTCATATCATATCCATATTTCGATCTGAATCCAAAACCTCAATAGCTACAAAAAAAAATTAAACAAAGAAGAGGAAAGATTCAACACCTTAGAGAAAGCTATAGAAGTTTTAATGGAAACTCAATTTATTTTCATACAAAACAAGAATCAAGCTATATCTTGTTTAGAAATTCAAATGAGTCGGTTAACCACCATAATAAATGAGCAAGAGATAGATATAATTTCTTTAAATTCTTTTGCTTTCTCTGTAGACCTTGCCTGTGTTATTTACCTTAACTACGACTATATAATCATAGGATTAATAGTTTTAGGATTATAATCCATGATAATATAGTTTTAGAATTATAATCTTTGTAAACAAAAACATGGCCCAAGTGTACATTATATTAATACTTTGTATGACTATTAAAGTGGGACCCACATAGCCAATTATTTTAACCATGGTAATGTTTATGGGACCATGCCACGTTGGTACATGAAGATGTTAGTTTGCAGAAACAATACCAAAGTATATAATCATATTGTAAAGCAGCGAAAATATGCAATAAACAGAATTTAAAATTTTTCTACAATCCCAGGAATCACCTTACAGAGGCGGAAGGAGGGGGGTCCGAGGGGGTCGTATGACCCCCCACCCTTGAATTTTTGGGGGTTATTGGTCTTCCTTTCCCACGATTGAAGCGTAGCACTTGCAAAAATGATACCACAATCAAATACTAACAATTCTCATATTGAGGAGAAAGCAAGTGGAAGAATAGTTCTATCAATTTTGTATTTGATATGCACTTGCTTTCCCCTGAAGAGGTGTAACAATTCTATCTATAAATTAATTAAAAATAAAAAACTAAAGAAATATAATAATTTTTTTTGGATCCCACTATAGTGACCATAAGTGCACCATAGTTCTATCCTATCAAGATTATTAAATCTCTTTTTTTGTTGGAATTCCTTCTTTCAAGCTAATTAATCATATGAACCACAATATAAGGTTTTGAATATATAATTTTATAATTTGTAATTTATCTATAAAATTAGCTAATCAGTTGACTAAAAACTTCAAAGTTTGATTAATAGTCTCATAGTTCGGGGGATATATATATATATATATATATATATATATATATATATATATATATATATGTGTGTGTGTGTGTGTGTGTGTGTGTGTGTGTGTGTGCATGTATTTAAAGTCATTAGACTCACAACTTAAAGGTTAACAAATGTTGCAATATGATGTTGTGAAATACTATAATTGGGCAAAATGAATTTGAAAGAAACCCTCTAAGCGTCAATAAATAATTTTTTTTACTGATGTATTTTGACCCTCTCTAAAAATGTTCTTGTTCTTCCACTGTCACCTTATGCAATATTATTAATCAAGAAAGGATAAAAGATATACCTTTGAAGATGATCAATTCCTTGATGAAATATTCAAGTTCCAATCATTTGTTTTTTTGCGTTTCTCCAATCCAATGGATCAAACGTTCGCTACAATAGTGTGCAATGCCAAAGAGGTGATCCAATATGATTGGAGATGTAAATTTAGATTCTATTAGATCTTGGGTGGCTAGCCCTAATTCTCTCTATCCTAACTCCTTAGGATTTTGAGAATACTTACAAGAGAGATGCAAATAACATTAGATGTATTAGTCTATTCCACAATAAGACTCCTCTTATTTATAAACTAATCCCCTTTCCTAAACCTTTTAGGAGTTGGGTTTTAATTTAATTCCGAATGAACTAAATATTAATAATAATAAATAATAAGATTCTTCTTATTAATTTGTAATTAGTATTCCTACATAATTATAAATATTAAGTTATTTAATTTATTTTGCTAATAAATTAAACACACTTAATTTATTATTATTATTATTAATCTAATTAATAAATAATAATAATAATAAGACTCTTCTTATTAATTCATAATTTAGTATTTCTTCAAATACTTAATTATAAATATTAAGCCATTTAATTTATTCCACTAATAAATTAAATATACTTAATTTATTATTATTAAGTAAATCACTTCTAAAATCATATTTCTCCATTTTATGGTGTGACCTTCTAGGTTTAATATTAAGATGGTAGTAGAATAAATAAATTAGAACCATTCTAATATTATTTATAATGAATTAAACTTCGTTAATTCAAATATAAATAAATAATATGTATTCTACATCATGACTGACACCTTATAAATAATATATCATGATTATCTAGATAATATGAATTCAAAGTTTATTCTCAATGAATATCCCAAAGAATACAAAGAACTTAATCCATGAATAGTTACCAAACAATTCAATCATTCTACCATACAATGTCACAATCAAATATAAAACATGAAATTACTATTAACTTTTATTTATTTAATTATATGTGTTCTGATTCTAAAATGCTTTAATGTAAATTAGAAACTTCTTTATGATTTCTATTCAACCCTGGTCAAGGATTTTCGAGTTGTCACTTTGTTGAATCACATAGGACATTTTGTCTCTTTACTGGAAGTGGTAGATCTTTTGTTTGATCATTCATCTATCTCCATATATACTTTATTATATCCGAACATACCCTACAACATACCCTAGAGTATTAAGTAATATGTCAAAACATAACTCAGTATATATAAGATACTGTGATTATCTCAAGTCCAAGTATTACTTGCACTACTATCATTTTAGGAACTCCTATTGACAGACAAGTAAAACTCCCTTAGGATTCCTTTATACAAGTCACGTTCATTGAACTTATTCTCCAATAAGCACCTACATACTTATTTTAGTGTCTCCACACAAATAATTATGAGATCAATTATCCTCTTCAACAAAGCAAACATAGTGTGTACTAATCTATCTGAAATCAGTAACCCCACATTAGTGATCAATTTGATTAGAAACGTTTTAGTTTTGAGCTATCTTAAATTTAGATCTCATTGACATGATCATCATCATCATGATTTTAAAAGTATTAATCCAAAATTATGGGTTTATCACATTTATTAATTCAACTAATTAACATAGATAAAAAAATGCCTTTTATATTAAATAAATTCTCTTATTAGTAAATGAATAAGATTACAAAGTAAACGTAAATAGACATGGTCATCATATGTGTATATATTTTAATAATACTAATATATCTCAACTTGTTATATGTGTATATATTTTAATAATACTAATATATTAATTAATATTAGGTGCAATGATCTTACTGTTTTAATATAACATGCACTAATAATTTGACAAAGAAGATGATGAATTACATGGTCACAACGAAGATTAGCATTTAGCCCCATAAGCTCGACTAAACCGCTCACCTCAAACAAAATTCTTTTCACCCACAGTTCCTCTAACCTTGGAAATGAAACCTGCAATACTAATGCAATTCGTAAGTATAATTAATTAATTATAAAAACTACAAAGATTCATTCTTAAAGTAGACGAAGAGCTTGTTTGTTGAAGCTAGCGGTGAGACTATTGCATGCGTCGAGATAAAGTTTTTTTAATAAGTGTGGGTCCAAGTTTAAATTAGGGTTTACATGACCTAATTGAATGAAGACGGAAAAGCCAAAAATAAATATGATAGACTCGAAAGAAGCCTCCACGTGTCCCGAGGCAGAAGGCTCATGGAGGCGACTCGTTTTGAGAATTGATTGAGGGATTGAATTGGTGGCTAGAAGGACAGGACGATAAAAGAATTATTCCAATGACTAAAGGGTATTTTTGGAATTTCTCTTAAAACATGTGCCTGGCATGTGACTACTTAATTTCCAAAAAACTCTATAAATACCCCTCCCATTAAATGGAGGGGGGACTTCTTCTTGGGACTTTGAACTTGGACATTCTCTCAACTCGAAGCACTCAGGACCTGGACATCCCTCAACTCGAGGCCTTTAAGAAGGCTCTTGAAATCCCTACTACCCTAACAAGGTTTCCAGATTCTAAGAGTTCTTCCATGTGTCATTGGAATAACCGCTCCCCTGTTCTTCTCCCCTCTTCAATCAATCAATTAGTTTCGTGCTCTTCTTGGATTTCTCTCCTCCTCAGCCAACACGAAACCCTAACCCTAGCAAGACACGATTTCCTTACCGACATTTCTTTGGCGACTCTGCTGGGGAGGTGTAGAATTCGTGAGGGGTATGCCCACAACTCAAAGTGGGAGAACTACAAGAAGAATTTCACCGACAAATAACATTACTTCACCAAATCCAGTTCCATGGCAAGCAAATCAAGCTTTTTAAGGCGCCAATCTGGATTTCGATCAACCCATTCTTGAAGACGCTTCAGAAGGAAGTTCAATATCACCATATATGGCGGATCAACATCAAGAAAATGTCAGGCAGACAAGCATGGGAAGGCAAGGCAAGGAAGCAAGTGGAGAGCATACAAACGTCGTGCAATTGGAGATGCTTAAGGCGTTAAAGGAAGCATGGGAAGGACAAAGGATAATGATGGCTATGAAGCTGGAGATGTAGAGGAAGCAAGAGGAAATGGGGAATTTTCGCCAGTAATTGATGCAAATTCCCACGTTCAAGGCCATGTTCCCAGGCATTTCGCAGGAGGAACAAATAAGAGTGGAGGACAATAACAATAATAAAGAGAATCATGTTGCACCTCTATTAACGGAGAATCAGACGGTTTCAATCACCAACTTGGAACCCCAGAATAATGGTGATGTGCCATTCTACGCACCATTCCAAGCTATGCCCAACGAGCAAGACCACAAGCACAACCGATGCAGATTTTACATGATACAAGTGTGCATCAACCAATCTCTTTACCATACACACCGCCAACGCATCAATACATCCCAACACCCCAAAGAGTCCATACCACGAGCCAATATGTGATGAAGGATGATATAATCGATGTGATCAATCAACTTCGTAAGTAGACATCCTGACCTTAAAGTAAGGATTTGATAGTTAATATATTCACTTTAGTACAACCTGTATTTGCCAGGTCGACAATAAACGATGTGCAATTGCAATATATAATTTAAACACATCAAGTTTTTGGCGACGTTGCTGCGGACTAGATTTAATTTTGTATTCCTTAATTTTTATTTCTACGAATTAGTTTTTTTTTTGTTATAATATTATTTTTATTATTTTTTAAATTGTTCAGGATTATCAAAGCGGATCGAAGGAGAGAAAAGATAAAGATTTTGTTGCTGTACTTTTTCTAGTACTTCGTATCTCCATATTTTTTAATAAGAAAAAAAACAAAAAATTATAGTTTAGTTTTTATTATTATGTAAAAACTAATTGTCGCATTCATGCATTTACTCATATAGAGCACATCCTGTTTAAAATTTTATTTTATTTATTGTTAAATATAAACTGTAATGATTGTTGGAGGATTAAGGTACGTCAAATTTCAATTTCTTTCGTAATTCACATAATTTTAAGACATTTTATTTGTTTATAATTTTTTTTATTTTAATTGTGTATTTTTTATCTTTAATCTAACATTAATGGCAAAAACATATAACCATATAAGGTGAGGATTTCATCACCCTTCCTTGGCCCATAAACAACCCAACTTACATTTTGCATAGCCTTTAATTAATAAAATCAAGTAGATGTTAGCCCCTTGGACTTTCGAGCTGAATTAGGATAAGAGACTCAAAGAGGAGACTAAACTTTAAATTAATCAAACTATTGATATCTAGGCAGGTGGTTCAAAAGACAAATGCCTCAAGAACGTGTGGTTATTCAATTAGTCATTATACCCATGAAGAAACTTCCATCGTTCTTACTTACCTGGATAGTGGTCGATTAATTTTAAATTTGGTAGACCTTAAGGTGTAACTTGGACTAGTTAGGAGCTGTTTAGATTTTATTTAGGTTGACCGTAGAATAAGATATTTTTTCCCTTTTATTTTATTTATTTATTTTAGCGTGCTTATCTGTTTATTTGTTTATTTCCTAAATAATATATGCAAAAAGTGTGGATTAGAGATGAAACATCACGATTAGTGAGAAAATATGTTTTTTCGGAGTACACTTTAAAAGAGCCCACTTTAAAAAAAATGGAGGTCCCACAAATCGTTTCTTTAAGGGATCAATATTATCCTTCCCGCTCTGCCCAACCTTTATGTATTAATCTACTACCAGTAACTAGTAATAATTTTGAATTTAAACCACATTTTATAAATATGTTACCAAGGTCACTAGGATAGAGGATCCATATTTATTCATTTAGGAATTTGAGAAATTTTGTGCTTTAATGAAAATTCAACAATTGTCCGTATACTCGATTAGGCTAAGATTTATCACGTTTGCTTTAAAAGATAATGTTAAAAAGTGGTTATATATGCTGCCAAATAATTACATATCTAATTGGGAGGGATTTATTGTTACGTTTCTAAAAAATTATTTCTAAACCACAAAACGGCTAAAATTAGGATTGCAATGCATCAATTTTCCCAACTTGAAAAAGAGTCATTTTGAAAATATTTTGATAGATTTAAAAATTTGTTGTCCTAGTGCCCAAATCATGGAATTAATAAATGGAGATTGTGCCAAATTTCCTACGAAGGTTTTGGCTATCCCACTAAAAAATTCTTAGAGTCAATGTGTCAGAGGGATTTTATGAAAAATTATGAGGAAAATGCTTAGGAGTTTCTAGAAGAATTAGCAAAAAAATCATGCAATGGGAAACCACCAATAGACCGATAAACCTAGCTCATCTAGAGGTGTTCATATAATTGGCAATTCAATTGCCACCAAAGTTAGGTTGGCTGGTGTACTTAAAAGACTTAAAGCCTTAGAAACTAAGAGACCATCATATGTCAACCAAATTAGAATATCAACAACTTTGTGTCTATGGTGTAATTTGTAAGACACCAACTTTTTATGAATAAATATTTAATTTTCTCTAAATATTAATTTGAATAATAAGGTGTGATTTCATATAATGTTATAGTTATGGGTGATATGTGCAAATTTTGCAAAGTAAGTAAGTTGTCATAAAATATTCGTTTGGTCAGAAAATATTCTTTTTGTTGGGGAATATTCGTACGACGGCACAATCATTTGTGGACCCCACAACGAAATGACTGTCGGATATAGAAAGCGACAAAAATAACCTTTTTATAAAAATAACGAAAAAACTTTTACTGTTAACTGTTGAAATACCGGCGATAAAAGAACAGTAATACTCGTGGTTGCACAGTAGCACACAATATTATACAGTATCTCTGATTATTAATGCTTACTTAAGAAATCACTCAATTTTATTCAATTATTGCCATAGTAGTTGCTGCATAGTATTTTAAATTATTGATTCAATTATTGTCATAATATCATCTACATAATATTTTATATTATTAAATTAATAATTGAGACAACACAGTTATTCATATTATTATTTGCATTATTGACAACATCTAGAAAGTTCTGTCGAGAAAAGTAGTTAGGTTATTTAATTGCGCGCCAATAAGGAGAAATCCTTATCGGAAAGCCCCCTCTTTCCTGGGAATGATCTGGTTGTCAATATTGTGAGTTATAATATTAATGATGAATAATTGTTGAAAGATTAAATGTGACGCCCCCAAAATATGTATACACAGTCCATTTTGAGTCGCCAAATACATGGTACATAATTTAAATACAAACTTAATTATACAACTGTCGTGTAACATAAGTTGAGAGTTTTAACACGAATATTATCTCGTAGACAATATCCAAACTCAAATGGAGTCCTCATTACATTTATTATCACACTATTTTATAGAATAGTGATAGTGAGGACTACTATAACCACCATCTTAGACCATCACTCCATTTCCCGACTAGTCCCAGCTATATTCTCATTTCCTGAAGAAAACAATGAAAGATAAGGGTGAGCTCAACTAGCCCAATAAAGAATATTATGATTAAGATAATGCAGAATAAATTATCCTTAACCTTCAACACTGTAAAACTGATAGAATACAATAGACAACAAAATTAATTGTAGCGGAACAAGCAGTTCATTAGAAGAGTCAAGTAGAGCATGATATCTACTATCTTCTATGATTTAAAAGTTCATCATCAATATTTTTATCGCTGTAACACAGCTCAATAAATAATTCACATCACCGAATTATTCATGCACTACGGGTCAAGTATATTCGTTATTATCACCAATGGTCATGATCATGCCAACAACTGTCCATCAATGCACTACGGGCTAATGAGGACTTTTACCAAATCAACAGTCTATCTATGCACTACAGACCAAAGATGACTTTCATCACAATATAAGCATGAGGATGATGACAATGATATAAGAATTTAATTAAGCGAAAGCAAATGATAAATTTCAAAGATTTATAATTCAATTTATCCAGAGTTTAAGAATGTCCAAATTGTCAACAAGATAACTTCTTTGTGGAGTAAAATTCAAGAATAATATTCATGTATCAAAAATAATTTGGACAGAAAAGAAATTAATTTTTGTCATGAATAGTATCCCGGATGAATTATACCCGAGTGAATAGTACCCCATGAATATTACTTCATGAATAGCACCCCAGTATGAAAAGATTAAAATTTAACAAGAATGTTCAGAAAAATATTCTTGTGAAACGATACTAGATGAAGCGCAAATTTCAAAGATATTCTACCAATTTCAAGGAGTATAGAAGCAATACTTATCAACATAAGTGTAAAATTAGAAATATGAAACGAAATAATATTACTTACATACTACATAGTATGGAAGAAAATATTATTTCTTACGAATATTGAGCAAAAATAATATCCTTTACCTTAAAAGGAGAGTACTTCTGGGTGGTATAACGAGAATATTCTTGAAGAAAACTTGTACTATTTTCTACACTCAAAGCTTCCATAAACTCTAAAAAATACGCTCAATATTATAGAAGAAGAATTCTCTGATTCTGGTGTGATTTTTATTTCTAAACTAAACATCGTATTTATAGGAGAATGCCAGGATACTATTTGAAAAAATCACGGGTGAATAGTGGGGAGAAATCACGGGCAAACGAGTCACGGACGAATTCTGAAATTTTTTGATTTTACTATATTGCACTATGCAGCACTGTGCAGTACTATGCAAACACTATGTAGTACTATGCAAATAATAAAATATAAAATATTCTATTTTATATAAAAAATAAAACTTAATATATATATATATATATATATATATATATATATATATATATAAGTAATAAAACAAAACTGAGATAACTTTCTACCGACGATTTTAAAAAATTGGTAAGTGGGGGTCCATGTAATAAGCTAAATTTATAACAAATACTTCATAAAAAATCCCTTTATTTATCTCAAATCACTTGGCTTCACTAAAAACATTTTTAATAATATTTTTTCATCATTAATATTATAACTCACAATATTAACAACCAGATCATTCCTAGGAAAGAAGGGGCTTTCCGATAAGGACTTCTCCTTATTGGCGCGCAATTAGGTGACCAAACCCCTTTCCTCGATAGAATTTTTTAGACATTATCAATAATACAAATAATAGTATGAATAACTTTGTCGTCTTAATTATTGATTTAATAATATAAAATATTGTGCAGATGATACAGTGACAATAATTGAATCAATAATATGAGATACTATGCAACAAATAATGTTGCAATAATTAAGTAAAACTGAGTGACTTCTCACGTAAGCATCAATAATCAAAGATACTGTACAATACCGTGTGCTACTATGCAACCATGAGTATTACTATACTTTTATCACCGGGTATTTCAACAGTTAACGGTAAAAGTTTTGCCGTTATTTTTATAAAAAATTATTTCTATTGTTTTCTCATTTCGACAGTAATTCTGTTGTGGGGTCCACCAATGATTGTGCCGTCGTACGAATATTCCCTTCTAAAACGAATATTCCCTGATCAAACGAATATTTTAGAACAACTTGCTTACTTTGTAAAATTTTGAAATATTACCCACAACTATAATATTATATCAAATCCACACCTTATTATTCAAGAATAATATTTAGAGAAACTTAAATTTTTATTCATAAAAGTTGGGGTCTTACAACCTCCCCTTCTTATGAAATTTCGTCCTCGAAATTGGTGTATGGTATGTCGAAGAGGTGAGGATACCTTGATTTTATATCAGATTCTAACTTTCATGTCATTTCCTCAACATCGTGGTTTCTCCACAAAACTTTGACTTGGGGTATAACCTTGGAGCGTAGAATATGTTCCTTTTTATCCAAGATTTTAACAGGTACCTCTTCATACGTTAAATCTTTCGCTATCTCGTCTGGTTCTAATTCAATAATCTGATATGGGTCTTCCACATATTTACGTAACATAGATATGTGAAAAACGTTATGAACACGAGACATACTTGGTGGTAAGGCGAGTCTATATGCCACAGTTCCTATTCGATCGAGGATTTCAAATGGGCCAACGAATCTACGATTGATCTTTCCTCTCTTTTTAAATCTCGTAACTCCTTTCCATGGAGCAACACGTAACAACACATGATCTCCAACATTAAATTCCACGTCCCTTCGATGAAGATCAACATAACTCTTTTGTCGATCTTATGAGGTTTTTATACGTTGCCGGATCATTTGAATCTTTTTCGTTGTCATGCGTATCAATTTTGGTCCCAACAACGTTGCTTCACCCACCTCGTCCCACCATACTGGAGATCGACACTTTCGTCCATACAACGCCTCGAATGGAGCCATGCCTACACTTGCTTAATAACTGTTGTTGTAGGAGAATTCCACTAATGGCAAGAACATGTCCCAACTTCCTTTGAAGTCTAAGACACAGAGTCTTAATAGATCTTCACAAGTTTGAATAGTCCTCTCCGACTACCCGTCTGTCTGAGGATGATATGCCGAACTGAATCGTAAATTCGTGCCCATAGGTTTTTGCTAACTGACCCAAAACCATGAAGTGAATCTTGGGTTTCGATCAGAAACTATGGATACTGGCATACCATGCAGTCTTATAAACTCATTTATGTATATAGGAGCAAGACGTTCAAGTGAATAAGTTTCTCGTATAGCTAAGAAATGAGCAGACTTGGTTAATCTATCAACAATGACCCAAATTGCATCTATGCCTTGAGAAACTTTGGGAAGACCGGTAACGAAATCCATGCTAATATGCTCCCACTTCCATTCTAGAAATTCAAGTGGTTGTAATGGTCCTTTTGGTACTTAATGCTCCGCCTTGACATGTTGACAAGATAAACACCTTGAGATAAATTCTGTTATCTCTCTCTTCATATTGCTCCACCAAAATATATGTCAAAGATCACAATACATTTTGATGCTCCCAGGATGCACTGCAAACGGTGTGTTGTGTGCCTCCATCATGATTTTATACTTCAAATCAGAGTCGTTAGGAACACCAAGTCTGGAGTTGACTCGAAGTATTCCTTCTTCATCAATTCTTGCTTCTGGAATAACACCTTCTTGCACTGTCTTCCTCATACGCATCAGCTTCAGGTCTGTAGCTTGAGCAACTTTAACTTTATCAATTAAAGTCGATTCTACTCGTATATTTGACATCATCAGGTGGGTCCCTGGAGTGTTTAACTCTATCTCCATCCTTTTTAATTCATACAAAATGGGCCTTTGCGTTGACAATATCGCACTCGTACCCGCATATGATCTTCTACTTAATGCGTCAGCTACCACGTTCGCTTTACCAGGATGGTATTGAATGGTATGATCGTAATCTTTCAATAGCTCGAGCCAACGTCATTGCCGCATGTTGAGTTATTTTTGGGTGAAGAAATATTTGAGGCTTTTATGATCCGTATAGATCTCCACTTTCTCCCCATACAGTTAATGTCTCCAAATCTATAGTGCGAAAATGAATGCTTCCAACTCTAGATCATGATTAGGATAATTCCTCTCATATTCTTTGAGTTGTCGTGAGGCATAGGCTACGACTTTCCCATGTTGCATGAGAACACATCCTAACCCTCTTCCTAAAGCATCGTTATAGATGACAAATCTCTCCGAACCAGATTGTGACGACCCCAAAATAGGTTCATTCCACCCAACCCATTCTGAGTCGTCAAATACATGGTACAGAAAATAACTACAACTTTATTACAACAATTGTCGTGCAAAATACAACAACACATATGCTGTGAGTTTGGATACAAATATATACCAAATGTGACTCATGTTCCAACCGTGGACATCACCTCACAATAACACCTTACATAAAGGTATAGTCAAAAACTGTTTTAGAAATTAGAATCTTTGGGAAGTGCTCAAGGAAACCTTCGTACATGGGAGGCCACGCGTCTAGGTTATGATAGATATCATATGGCCACAGAATTATCCTTGGTTGACCCAATAGACCCCAAAGAAAAACGAGAAGATTACTATCATATTCTTCCCAATGGTGAGTCTTCTCTTGACATATCATTATCTCTACTGTCTCTAATTGAGAATTATACTTTAAACAAACACCAAGATTATATAGGTAGTGCTCGTATATATACTCAGCAAGTGGATGAGCACATCCCTGTCTTATGATGACACGAGGTTATATGTCGTTAGACATCTTGTATGATAGTGGCAAACCACCCTTCCAACGTTGGGTACACCTTACCCTATTGGATTCACCAAATATAACTACTAAATGAACTTTTCTATACTGCTTCGGGAGAACATCCACAGCTAGAGACCACTGTTCTATTTCCCCGTTACCCTCGCTCGACCCAGCTACACTCTTATTACCTGAAAGGAATTATGAAGCAAAAGGGTGAGCACAACTAGCTCAGTAAAGAATATCATGACTAAAGATAATTAAATTATCAATAGCCTTCATCAATAATAAATCAGAGATTTACAACATATGGTAAATGATAAAAATTTCAACCATAGTTGCAGCGGAACGAGCAATCCATTAGAAGAGTCAAATAGACTATAAAGTCTATTATTTTCTCCATGTTAAAAATTCACCAACAATGTTTTATCCCTGTAACATCAATCAACAATTCTGGTCCACAATCATATGAATAACTCATAATCATAACTGTAGTTCTAAATTCCTCTTCTCATCTAGGACGAAGATAATTTTCATCACCTGAGACATCAAACATCATGGTTATACCAAATCACAGTTCCTGTTCATAATCATACTAATAACTTCATCTTTGCACTACGGGCCAAAGATATTCATCAACAAGTCATCTTTGCACTACAGGCCAAAGATATTCATCAACAGTTCATCTTTGCATTACTGGCCAAAGATATTCATCTACAATTCATCTTTGCACTACAGGCCAAAGATATTCCTCAACAATTAATATTTGCACTACAGGCCAAATATATTCATATCTCAAAGAAATATATAATCATTTCAGAATTTATATACACCATAATTATAACCATGTTAATCAATTCATCTTTACACTTAAGCTAAAGATATTCAATTGTAAATTCAATGGTCATGATCATACCAGTCATAATTCAACTTTGCACTACAGGCCAAAGAGAACCCTAGTCATGATCATACCAATAATCTACCCATCTTTACACTCCAGTGAAAGAGAATTTCAACATCAGGGTTATAAAAATGTTATATATGATGATAAAAATAATATGATCAACATATAGTTTTAATTTCAAGAGTAATATTCGTAACTCATGAATAGTAACCCCGACACAAAAGATAGAAATTCTACAATAAAATTCATACCAATATTTCGGTATAATGATATTGAAAGAATAACATTACTTAAATTTATAAACAATTTATTTTAATTGTTTACACTTTACTAATTAATGCATTTAATCATCATAAACTGCCAACTCTTACAATTTCATCATCAATAACCAAAACCCTCATCAAAAATCTACATATACCTCATATAGGATTCTCAAGCCATAAAATCCTATTTTCCAATTTTCTTTCTTCACAAAACATATTTAATTCATTTACTCATAACTAGACCATTTTCATGAAAAATACCAAATCAATTCCAAAAAATATTTCTTTTCTGGGATTTAACATAATATAGTCCCATAGTGAACATATATTTTTCTCAGAAATTTTAAAAGTCATTTACTATTTTTCATATGGCCAAAATAGCCGAATATTTAAACATTTATCAAAAATTGTACTTTTGTCCAAAAATTCTGAAATTAACAGAGTATACTTCCATCATATACATGTACTCCCAATAAAAATTTCATCAATTTTGGAGTTAACCACAAGAAATTATAAGCAGTTACTTTTAAAATAGTCTTTTCTCATAAAATTCATAACTCTCAATCTATACATCCAAAAATCACCATTTTTGGACACAATCAATAAAACTCATCAAAATATCATTTTAAATTTTTCCAGAATTTTTGAAGTTCAGAAAAATTACGAAACTGAAAAATATAACAACCCTTAAAATCCCTTACTATCCCTTACTATCCCTTACAATCCCTTACTATCCCTTACCTCAAAAGAGCAGTACTTCTGACTGGATATCGGATATGATGCTGAAGGAAACTTGCACTGATGAATAGCAACTCACCAAGTATCTAAAAACTCACAAAATATGCTTCATAATATAGAGAGAGAAAAAGAGAAAGCTTATGTTTCTGGTGTGATTTTCAATTCTAACTTAGCCCTCTATTTATAGGAAAATTTTGGTAGGTTTGACCTGCAACCTGATGGTTTTACCTGCTATTATTCCCACCCACCACATTTGAAATATAATTCAGCACATTTCTTCACCAACCACAAGTGGGGCCCACCAATTCTAGAATTTTCCACCAAAATGATAAACTCCAAAAATTCAACAATTTCTGAACCAGTCATCTCGTAAAATTCATAACAAATCATACGTTTATTTTTAACGGTTCAAAATTTGTGGGCATATACTCAACTTATATATGTATAACATATCCAAAAATTACCACGATCCAACGGTCGGATTAAAAATTATAACCCCTGCAAAATATCTCAAAAACCCTGATTTTTAATACCTCCATTCCGACAAAAATACGGATAAAAATCTCAACATTAACTCCTTCATTTTTTAACTACAAAAATATATCCCTCATTTATATCCACATAAAATAAATATTTTCTTATCATATGAATCAGTAATTAATTATTCACAAATAATATTACAGAATCACATTTATGACAACCAGGCCGTTCCCAAGAAAGAGGGGGCTTTCCAATAAGGATTTCTCCTTACTGGCGCGCAATTAGATGACCAAACCTCTCCTTAGACAGAACTTTCTAAACATTGTCAATAATGCTATCTAATAATATTATTTAAATAATATGAATTATTGATCTGATAATAGAAAATACTGTGCAGCAACAATTATTGAACAACAATAATACAAAATTTCAACGTAGCAATTATTGAATCAATAAAATAAAATATTGAACAGTAATTACTGTAACAATTATTGAGTAGTGCCTTCTTACGTAAGAATCAATAATTTCAAAAATACTATGCAATACCGTGTGCTACTGTGCAATAACGCGTATTACTGTATTTTTAATCACCGGGTATTCCAACAGTGTTAACGGTAACAATTACGCCGTTATTTGTAAAAACTTAAATTTGTCGTTTTCTTCACCCGACAGTTATTCTGTTATGGGGCCCACAAATAGCTGCGCCGTCGTACGAATATTCCCCGACAGAAAGAATATTCCACGACCAAACGAATTTTCCCCGACAACAATGATTATTTTATAACCATTTGTGTATTTTGAAAAATTTTCACATTTCACCCATAACTTTAACTTTTTATCAATTTAACCATTTACTGAATTGTAATTATAAGAAAAATTAAATACTTTTATTTCATAAAATTCGGGGTCTTACACAGATGGTATTATTAGAACAGGTGCTGAAATGAGTCTCCTCTTGAGTTCTTGAAAACTCTTTTCACATTCCTCGCTTCAACCGAATTTTATATCTTTTCGAGTCAGCTGAGTTAATGGAGTAGCGATTCAAGAAAAACCTTCCATAAATCTCCGATAATAACCAGCTAAGCCCAGAAAACTACGTACTTCGGTTATTGACTTAGGTTGCTCCTAGCTTTGTATTGCTTCAATCTTCGCTGGGTCAATAGATATCCCATTATTTGATATCACGTGCCTAAGGAATGCTACTTCCTTAAACCAGAACTCACATTTCTTTAACTTGGCGTATAACTTGTTCTCACGAAGCTTTTAGAGTATCAGCCTCAAGTGTAGCTCATGATCTTCACGGCTTTTAGAGTATTTGAGGATGTCATCAATAAAGATAACCACAAAATGATCCAAATATTCCTTAAATACTTGGTTTATCATATCCATGAAGACAACAGGAGCATTAGTCAATCCAAAAGACATAACTAGGAATTCGTAATGCCCGTACCGAGTTTTGAAAGCAGTCTTTGGAATGTCACCAGTTTTAATCTTTAACTGATGATATCCGGAACGAAGATCGATCTTTGAAAAGAATTTAGTACCATGCAACTGGTCAAACACGTCATCAATGCGAGGTAATGGATACCTATATTTGATGGTGACATGATTCAACTCCCGATAATCAATGCAAAGTCGCATACTCCTATCTTTCTTCTTTACGAATAGAACAGGTGCACCCCAAGGAGACGTACTAGGACGAATGAAACTAATGTCTAACAATTCTTGCAGTTGGGTTTTTAACTCCTGAAGTTCAATAGGAGCCATTCGATATGGGGTTTTAGAAATAGGTTTTGTACCGGGTTCAAGGTCAATATAAAACTCGATTTCACGCTCTGGGGGTAGGCCAGGAGTTCTACAGGGAATACGTCAGAAAATTTATTAACAATAGAAATATCATTCAAATCTGACGTATTTTTGTTTAAATCCGTGACATGGGCTAAGAAAGCTTGACATCCATTTTTCAATAAACGAATGACTTTATGGCTTGATATCACAGTGATTGACTTTAGTGGTTTGGTTACTTGAATTCGCATAATAGGTTGGTTAGGAATAAAAAAGCTAACAACCTTACGAAAATAATCAATTTTAGCATGATGAGTAGTTAACTAATCAATCCCTAAAATCACATCAAATGTAAGTATTTTCAAAGATCAACAGGTAATGTGAGGGTACTGATTTGAATCAAACAAGATTTATAAATAGTGGATGTAATGAAGGTTTCTCCCAACTAAGTTTCAACAAATAAGTCAAAGTCTAATTTCTCTAGAGCCAAATTTAAACGTTGAGCGCAAATAGGTGAAATAAAAGAATGGGTAGAACCGGTATCAAATAAGGTATAAACTTCACAAGAGTTTATGATTTGTTTACCCGTGATAACTTCATTCGGGTTTCTCGCTTTTTGGGAGGTCACGACAAATGCTCTCCCTTGAACTATCAACTTTGACTTGTCTAGGATGACCTTTGGTGTCTCCATCCCAGCTGGACTTGACTTTACTACACGAAAAAATCGGGCTAGGTGACCTTCTCTTCCGAAATTATAACACTCTTTGGGTTGTTGCGTACAGTTTGGACTGATGTGTCCCTCCCTTCCGCATTTGTAGCATACGACTGGTGGTCGTTCTCCTTCCTTGAAAATGGGTGCGAGTGCTGGTTGTAAGACCCCGAATTTTATGAAATAAAAGTATTCAATTTTTCTTATAATTACTATTCAATAAATGGTTAAATTGATAAATGTTAAAATTAAGGGTGATATATAAATTTTTTTTCAAAATACACAAGTGGTTATAAAATATTCATTGTTGTCGGGGAATATTCGTTTGGTCGTGGAATATTCTTTCTGTCGGGGAATATTCGTACGACGGCGCAACCATTTGTGGGCCCCATAACAGAATAACTGTCGGATGAAGAAAACGACAAATTTGAGTTTTTACAAATAACGGCGTAGTTGTTACCGTTAACACTGTTGAAATACCCGGTGGTTAAAATACAGTAATACGCGTTATTGCACAGTAGCACACGATATTGCACAATATTTTTGAAATTATTGATTCTTACGTAAGAAGGCACTACTCAATAATTGTTACAGTAATTACTGTTCAATATTTTATTTTATTGATTCAATAATTGCTACGTTAAAATTTTATATTATTGTTGTTCAATAATTGTCACTGCACAGTATTTCCCATTATCAGATCAATAATTCATATTATTTGAATAATATTATTAGATAGCATTATTGGCAATGTCTGGAAAGTTCTGTCTAAGGAGAGGTTTGGTCATCTAATTACGCGCCAGTAAGGAAAAATTCTTATTGGAAAGCCCCCTCTTTCTTGGGAACGGCCTGGTTGTCATAAATGTGATTCTGTAATATTATTTGTGAATAATTAATTATTGATTCATATGATAAGGAAATATTTATTTTATGTGGATATAAATGAGGGATATATTTTTGTGGTTAAAAATGAAGAAGTTAATGTTGAGGTTTTTATCATTATTTTTGTCGGAATGGAGGTATTAAAAATTAGGGTTTCTAAGATATTTTGCGGGGGTTATAATTTTTAATCCGACCGTTGGATCGTGGTAATTTTTGGATATGTTATACATATAAAAGTTGAGTATATGTCCATAAATTTTGAACCGTTAAAAATGAACGTATGATTTGTTATGAATTTTACGAGATGACTGGTTCAGAAATTGTTGAATTTTCAGAGTTAATCATTTTGGTGGAAAATTCTAGAATTTGTGGGCCCCACTTGTGGTTGGTGAAGAAATGTGCTGAATTATATTTCAAATGTGGTGGGTGAGAATAGTAGCAGGTAAAGCCATCAGGTTGCAGGTCAAGCCTACTAAAATTTTCTTATAAATAGAGGGCTAAGTTAGAATTGAAAATCACACCAGAAACATAAGCTTTCTCTCTATATATTATGAAGCATATTTTGTGAGTATTTAGATACTTTGAGAGCTGCTATTCAGTGCAAGTTCTCTTCGGCTTTGCATACCGATCAGAAGTACTGCTCTTTTGAGGTAAGGGATAGTAAGGGATAGTAAGAAATTTTAAGGGTTGTTATGTTTTTCAATTTCGTAATTTTTCTGATCTTCAGAAAATTCTGGAAAAATTTGAAATGATATTTTGATGAGTTTTATTGATTGTGTCCAAAAATGGTGATTTTTGGATGTATAGATTGAGAGTTATGAATTTTATGAGAAAAGACTATTTTAAAAGTAACCGCTTATAATTCCTTGTGGTTAACTCCAAAATTGGTGAAATTTTTATTGGGAGTACATGTATATGATAGAAGTATACTCTGTGAATTTCAGAATTTTTAGATAAAAGTACAATTTTTGATAAATATCTAAATATTCAGCTGTTTTGGCCATATGAAAAATAGTAAATGAATTTTAAAAATTCTGAGAAAAATATATGTTCACTATGGGACTATATTATGCTAAATCCCAGAAAAGAAATATTTTTGGAACTGATTTGATATTTTTTATGAAAATGGTCTAGTTATGAGTAAATGAATTAAATATGTTTTGTGAGGAAAGAAAATTGGAAAATAGGATTTTATGGCTTGAGAATCCTATATAAGGTATATGCAGATTTTTGATGAGGGTTTTTGGTTATTGGTGATGAAATATTATGAGTTTGGCATTTTAAGATGATTAAATGCATTATTTAGTAAAGTGTAAACAATTAAAATAAATTATTTATAAGCTTAAGAAATGTTATTCTTTCAATATCATTATATCAAAATATTGGTATGAATTTTATTGTAGAATTTCTACCTTTTTGTGTCGGGGTTACTATTCATGAGTTACCATTCATAAGTTACTATTCACGAGTTACTATTCACGACAAAATTGGTTTCTTTTTCTAACCAAATTATAGTTGATTTATGAATATTGCTCTTGAAATTAAATCCATATTTTGATCATATTATTTTTATAATCATATATAATATTTTTATAACCTTGATGTTGAAATTCTCTTTCGCTTGAGTGTAAAGATGGGTAAATTATTGGTATGATCATGACTATGGGTTCTCTTTGGCCAGTAGTGCAAAGTTGAATTGTTGACTGGTATGATCATGACCATTGAATTTATAATTGAATATCTTTAGCTTAAGTGCAAAGGTGAAATGATCAACATGGTTATAATTATTGTTTATATAAATTCTGAAATGATTATATATTTCTTTGAGATATTAATATATTTGGCCTGTAGTGCAAATATGAACTGTTGATGAATATATTTGACCTGTAGTGCAAATATGAACTGTTGAGGAATATCTTTGGCCTGTAGTGCAAAGATGAATTGTTGATGAATATCTTTGGCCCGTAGTGCAAAGATGACATGTTGTTGAATATCTTTGGCCAGTAGTGCAAAGATGAACAGATGTTGAGATAAACATGACCAACTGGTGATACAAATGAATATCTTTGGCCGTAGTGCAAAGATGAAGTTATTAGTATGATTATGAACAGGAAATGTGATTTGGTGTAACCATGATCTTTGATGTTTCAGGTAAAGATAGGTGATGAAAATTATCTTCGTCCTGGTTGAGAAGAGGAATTTAGAACGACAGTTATGATTATGAGTTTTTCATATGATTGTGGACCAGAATTGTTGAAACTATGGTTGAAATTTTTATCATTTACCATATGTTCTAAATATCTGATTTATTATTGATGAAGGCTATTGATAATTTAATTATCTTTAGTCATGATATTCTTTACTGAGCTAGTTGTGATCACCCTTTTGCTTCACAATTCCTTTCAGGTAATAAGAGTGTAGCTGGGTCGAGCGAGGGTAACGGGGAAATAGAACGGTGGTCTCTAGCTGTGGATGTTCTCCCAAAGCAGTATAGGAAAGTTCATTTAGTAGTTTTATTTGGTGAATCTAATAGGGTAAGGTGTACCCAACGTTGGAAGGGTGGTTTGCCACTATCATACAAGATGTCTAACGACATACAACCACGTGTCATCATAAGACAGGGATGTGCTCATCAACTTGCTGAGTATCTTTACGAGCACTACCTATATAATCTTGGTGTTTGTTTGAAGTATAATTCTCAATTAGAGACAGTAGAGATAATGATATGTCAAGAGAAGACTCACCATTGGGAAGAATATGATAGTAATCTTCTCATTTTTCTTTGGGGTCTATTGGGTCAACCAAGAATAATTCTGTGGCCATATGATATCTATCATAACCTAGACGCATGGCCTCCCATGTACGAAGGTTTCCTTGAGCACTTCCCAAAGATTTTAATTTCTAAAACAGTTTTTGACTATACCTTTATGTAAGGTGTCATTGTGAGGTGATGTCCACGGTTGGAACATGAGTCACATTTGGTATATATTTGTATCCAAACTCACAGTATATGTGTTGTTGTATTTTGCACGAAAATTGTTGTAATAAAGTTATAGTTGTTTTCTGTACCATGTATTTGGCGACTCAGAATAGGTTGGATAGAATGGACCTATTTTGGGGTTGTTACACTGGTGTTGCTATCTTTCCATCATTATTGAATCTCCTCTTTTTGAAATTTCCACTTCTATTATCTTGGCCAGGATTACCATCGAAGTGGTTACCATTTTTGGCATGTTAATTTCCTCCACGTTTGTTGTCACCACTTAGATGACTGCTACCACTGGTATTATTGTTTTGCCGGCTGCCTCATTATCTCGGTCCAATAACTGAGCCCTATTCACAACATTTGAATATAAGAAAAGTTTGTGAGAAATGAGGTATTGATGTATTTTGGGTTTCAAACCTCGCAAAAACATTCGCGTCATACGTTCCTCATTATCTACCAAATGGGATGCAAACCAGGATAACTCCACAAACTTAGCCTCGTATTGCGACACGATCATATTGTTTTGTTCTAGCTTGATAAATTCTACCTTCTTCATGTGACGAATACTTTCAGGAAAGTACTTATCGTTGAACAATTCTTGGAACTTCTCCCAAGACATCTTCAGTGCAGCAGGTTGAGTACATTTTACAGATTCCCACCAATGATCTGCCTCTCCTCGCAATATGAAGGTGGCAAAGGGAACCTTTTGCTCCTCGGAGTATCCTAAGACATCAAATATCTTGGTCATCTGCTTAATCCATGTCACTGGTTGTCCCAGCTCCTTAAACTACTTAGCGGTGACCATCCGTGAGTTACCAATGTTTCCACGTGCATTTTGAACAGAAGTCTCTCTCGCCTGATGTTGCATGAATTGCAGAAAGCTTCTGAACATCCCATCGTTCATCATTTGGTCAGTGTTGTTGTTTACCTGAGGATTATTGCTTTCCTGATGCACATTATCCTAGTTATTGATCATCGGTGACTCAACGGTCTCATGTGCTCCATTTCTTATCTCAATATTTTCAGATGTCATTTTCAAACACTGCCACAAAACAAGGGTTAATTGGCATGCCACATATTATCCCTATATTCCAACCGACCAATTAAATAACAAATAAGTTTAGGTAGGTCATACTAGCGAAGGATTTACCCGTCTCTCCCCTCCTAGTTCTAGTCTCAAATCTCAGCAAAGGATCATATCCCTAAGCTTTGATACCAACTGTGACTTTCATCCCTTTACTAGGATAGCACCTCATAGTCATACCTATCAACTTGCCACCATTATTCACGGTGCCCCCTACGGAAAGTCTGGCTTCGGTGCATCCCACATAAGGAAGTCACCTGCGAAAGGCTCGGGGCTCTTTACTTATAGCTTTGATACCAACTGTGACACCCCCAAAATAGGTATACACAACCCATTCTGAGTCGTCAAATACATGTTACATAATTCAAATACAAACTAAATTATACAACTTTTGTGTAACATAAGCTGAGAGATTTAACACGAATATTGTCTTATAAACAATATCCAAACTAAAATAGAGTCCTCATTATATTTATTATCACATTATTTCATAGAATAGTGAGGACTACAATAGACACCATCTTGGACCATAACTCCATTCCCCGACTAGTCCCAGCTATATTCTCATTTCCTGAAGAGAACAATGAAAGAAAAAGGTGAGCTCAACTAGCCCAGTAAAGAATATTATGACTAAGATAATGCAAAGTAAATTTTCCTTAGCCTTCAACAGTGTAAAACTGATAAGAATACAATAGACAACAAAATTAACTGTAGCAGAACAAGCAGTCCATTAGAAGAGTCAAGTAGAGCATGATATCTACTATTTTCTATGATTTAAAAGTTCATCATCAATATTTTTATCGCTGTAATGCAGTTCAATAAATAATCCACATCACCGAATTATCCATGCACTACGGGATAAGGATATTCGTTAGTATCACATCCACGAATTATCCATACACTACGGGCCAAGGATATTCGTTATTATCACCAATGGTCATGATCATGCCAACAACTGTCCATTAATGCACTACGGGCCAATGAGGACTTTTACTACATCATTTGTAATATTACAGGTTATGATTATACCGATACATAATTTCTAGTCATAATCATACCAATCAATAGTCCATTTATGCACTACGGGTCAAAGATGACTTTCATCACAATATAAGTATGAGGATGATGACAATTATATAAGAATTCAATTAAGTGAAAGCAAGGATAAATTTTAAAAATTTATAATTCAATTTATCTAGAGTTCAAGAATGTCCAAATTATCAACATGATAACTGCTTTGTGGAGTAAAATTCAAGAATAATATTCATGTATCAAAAATAATTTGGACAGAAAAGAAATCAATTTTTATCGTGAATAGTACCCCGGGTGAATAGTACCTGAGTGAATAGTACCTCGTGAATAGTACTTCGTGAATAGTATCCCGTGAATAGTACTCCAGCATGAAAAGATTAAAATTTAACAAGAATATTCAGAAAAATATTTTTGTGAAACGATACTAGATGAAGCGCAAATTTCAAAGATATTCTACTAATTTCAAGGAGTATAGAAGCAAAACTTATCAACATAAGTCTAGAATTAGAAATATGAAACGAAATAATATTATTTATATACTACAGAGTATGGAAGAAAATATTATTATTTACGAATATTGAACAAAAATAATATCCCTTACCTTAAAAGGAGAGTATTTTTAGGTGGTATAGTGGGGATATTCTTGAAGAAAACTTGTACTATTTTCTATACTCAAAGCTTCCTTAAACTCTAAAGAAATACGCTCAATATTATAGAAGTAGAATTCTCTGATTCTGGTGTGATTTTCATTTCTAAACTAAGCATCCTATTTATAGGAGAATGACATGATACTATTTAAAATAATCACGGGTGAACGAATTCTGAAAATTTTTGATTTTACTATGCTGCATTATGCAGCACTATGCTATACAGTACTATACAAATAATAAAATATAATATATTCTATTTTATATAGAAAACAAAACTTATATATATATATATATATATATATATATATATATATATATATATATATATATATATATCACCCACATCACACACACCCATACACATACGTTACACACACACATAATATATATATATATATATATATATATATATATATATATATATATATATATATATATATATATATATATATATATATATATAAGTAATAAAACAAAACTGAGATAATTTTCTACCGATAATTTTAAAAAATGGGTAAGTGGGGGTCCATGTAATAAGCCAAATTTACAACAAATACTTCATAAAAATCCCTCTATTTATCTCAATTCACTTGGCTTCACTAAACACATTTTTAATAATATTTTTTTATCATTAATATTATAACTCACAATATTAACAACCAGATCATTCTCAGGAAAGAGGGGGCTTTCCAATAAGGACTTCTCCTTATTGGTGCACAATTAGGTGACCAAACCCCTTCCCTCGATAAAACTTTTTAGACAATGTCAATAATGCAAATAATAATATGAATAACTTTGTCGTCTCAATTATTAATTTAATAATATAAAATAATGTTCAGATGATACTGTGACAATAATTGAATTAATAATATGAGATACTATGCAGCAACTACTGTTGCAATAATTGAGTAAAACTGAGTGACTTCTCACGTAAGCATCAATAATTAAAGATATTGAACAATACCGTATGCTACTATGCAACCACGCGTATAACTGTACTTTTATTACCGGGTATTTCAACAGTTAACGATAAAAGTTTTGTCGTTATTTTTATCAAAAGTTATTTCTGTCATTTTCTCACTTCGATAGTAATTTCGTTGTGGGGTCCACCAATGATTGTGCCGTGGTATGAATATTTCCTGCTAAAACGAATATTCCCCGACCAAACGAATATTTTCGAACAACTTGCTTACTTTGCAAAATTTGGAAATATTACCCATAACTATAACATTATATCAAATCCACACCTTATTATTCAAGAATAATATTTAGAGAAAATTAAATCTTTATTCATAAAATTTGGGGTCTTACATTAAAAATGTGTTAGTTGAAGATAAGTGATTTGTGGTAAATATTTATTCAATTTTTGATATAAATAGAGGGAAAATTTGGGAGCTGTCGTTGACACTTCTAAATTTTTCTCACTTTCACTTCACAATTTATAATAATTAGCACAGTTGTAAGTAAGGATCGATCCCATAGAGAGTAATTTGTTTTATATTTATTCTATTATTTTAAGAGAAAATAAAGATAGGGGATTTTTGAAAATTGTTTTTAAACTAAGAGAACAAGAATTAATGATGAAGTTAACCAAATATGTAAAAACTTCAGTTCTGCAGGTCCCATTATGGACATCGATCATGGTTCTTGCTGTTTTCAGGAAGGGTCTTCCTAACAAGATGTGGGAAGGGTTTGGTGATGTATCATCTTCCATACCCACAATGTAAAAATCTGTAGGAAAGATTAGTTCGTTCACCTGCACTAAGACATCATCAATTATCCCTCGGGGGTAAGTGTTAGTACGACAGCCAATTAAATAATCACACCAATATTTTTTAAATGACCTAGATTTAAGGAAGCATAAAAAGATAAAGACATAACATTAATTGAAGCTCCTAAATCTAGCATGGCTTTTTCAAATCTGGTGTTTCCTATTTTGCACGGGATTGTAAACATTCCTGGATCTTTACATTTAGGAGGCATTTTCTGTGAAGAACAACAGATACATTTTCTTCGACTATGACTTTTTCATTATTTTGCAATTTTCTTTTATTAGTGCATAATTCTTTCAAAAACTTTGCATATCGTGGCACTTCTTTAATTGCATCAAGGAAAGGGATGTTCACTTCTACTTTCCTAAAAGTTTCCAGAATTTCTTTTTCTTTGGATTTTTCAGTTTCCTCCTTAGCTGCTTCCTTTTCAAACTCAATGGTGGCCGATGGTGTATCCATTTATTTTCCACTCCGCAAAGTTATGGCACTGACATTCTCCCTTGGATTGACCACTGTTTGAGAAGGAAATTTTCCCGAACCTTTGGATTCCAATACCCCTACAGTTTTAGCCAGTTGTCCCACTTGGTTCCTTAAATATTGAACCGAAGCTTTTGTCTCCTGCTGGAACTGCTGTGTCTGATTTTATTGTTTTTGAGCCATGAATTGTTGTGATTTCCCCATGAATGCTTTGAACATATCCTCCAATGATGTTCCAGTAGGTGTAGGGACTGCTTACTTCGGTTGATATTGAGGTTGGGCTGGTTAGAAGCCCTGCTGCCTAGGTGGAAATGCAGGTGGTGCCGCTTGTTTGCTCCTGTAACTCAAATTTGAACGATCCCTCCATCCTGGGTTATACGTGTTTGAGTACGGATCATACTTTCTCTGAGGTTGTGACTGATAATTTCCCATTGCATTAGCTTGTTGCACAGCCTCATCATCTTGTAATGTTGGGCATTCATCTGTATTGTGATTTGGTTGTAGAAATATTCCACATACCTTTGCAACTGGTAGTTGACCTGTAGCTAATTATCTAACCATTGCAGTTAATTCAGAAATTTGTAGACCATAATCACAAGCGCTTACCTCGCTTACCCTTACTGGTGCATGATTTATTCTAGTGCCATATTGTTGCGAGTTTGCTGCCATGTTTGTAATTAAATTCCTTGCAGCCTCTGGGGTCTTGTCAACTAGTGCTCCTTCGCTAGCTGCATCGATTATGCTTCTATCCATCGGTACCAACCCTTCAAAGAAATACTGGATCAGGTGTTGTTCATCTATTTGATGCGGTGGACAGCTGGAACAAAGCTTTTTGAATATTTCCCAATAATCGTATAGCGTCTCCCCACTGAATTGTCTAATCCCACAGATCTCTTTCCTTGTGTTGGCTACTCCTGAGGCTGGAAAGTATCTCTCTAAGAACAACTGCTTCATGTCATTCCAAGACTGTATTGAACCTGAGGGTAGGTAGTACATCCAATCCTTTGCCAAATCTGCTAGGGTGAATGGGAATGCTCTCAGCTTGATTTGATCTTTTGTGGTTCCATGTGGTTTCATGGTAGAGCACACCACATGACATTCCTTTAGATGTTTGTAGGGGTCCTCACCTGTAAGACCACAAAAAGTAGGCAATAAATGGATTAGTCCCGATTTAAGTTCAAATGTAGCATCTAAATTAGGATATTCAATGCACAGAGGTTGTTGATTTAAATTAGGAGTTGCCAACTCCCTGAGAATTCTATCGTTGTTTTGAATCGCCATCTTTTCTTCTTTATCAGATTCGGTGGATAATAATTCCAAAGTTAAGTTGAGGCCTGATGATGATGAAGAAGCCTCGTCTATATCTTTTGAAGACTGTTGAACTTTAAGTTTTTCCTTCCTTAGCCTCCTTACAGTTTTCTCAATCTCTAGATCAAAATCTAATATAGTTGCCTGAGAAGATCGAGTCATAAAACAAGAACAAAACAAATAATAGAATAAAAACAAAGCGAGAAATTACTCCCCGGCAACGGCGCCAAAATTTGGGAGCTATCGTTGACACTCCTAAATTAACCTCACTTTCACTTCACAATTTATAATAATTAGCACAGTAGTAAGCAAGGATCGATCCCACGTAGAGTAATTTGTTTTATATTTATTCTATTATTTTAAGAGAAAATAAATATAGGGGTTTTTTGAAAACTATTTTTAAACTAAGAGAACAAGAATTAATGATGTAGTTAACCAAATATGTAAAAACTTCAGTTCTGCAGTTCAGTTTCACCAAGTACAATAATCAATTAATCAAGTTATTATTATTTTTTATTCAATGAAATTATTAGCCCTAAATAACAATAAGCTCTGATATCCAGAATTCTCCGTAGATAATCACTGTATGAAATAAGCTCTCCACCAAATTCTAGCTAGCATACAACTTAGAACAAGCTCTCTAGATTTAATATGATAGAAGCATTGAGAAATAGAGAATTAGGCTAATCCTAGCAACAAACACATAAGCTCGATTTGTTTAACTTATTTTCTGATAATCTTAGGAATAAACAAAATCTTGTCCACAATTATTATTACCAAGTTGCTACTTATGATAAAGACATATATCAATTACACGTCATACCAATCTTAATCTAGCAGATGATAATGATCAAATTAACTCAATTGGCCATATTAAATCAATTAGATCAATTAGCATGCAATCAATGAAAACAGATTATCAGAAGAAATTTCACACAAAAAGAAATAAATAATAATACTCAATTAATCAATTACTTGTAACAAGGATTCACCTCCCTTTAGAACTGAATAAAAAGAACTAGCCTGACATGCTCTTAAGTCTGCACTCCAATAGATGATAGTTGATTATTGAATGAATAAAACCCTGACTAGCATCCTCTATTTATAGTGCTAGACAGAGTCCTAAATCCTATGGGAATTAGAAATCCAAATCCTAAAAGGAATTACAAATCATAACTAGTTTTCATATAGAAATAGAATCTAATTTGGAAATAAATCTTAGTCTAAAGGAAATCCTAAAGCTAATAGAAATATCAATCCAATTCCATGTAGAAGTCTGCTAAAAGCTGCATTTAGAAACTTTTCAAAAATCCAAGATTTCCCAATTTTCCCGCTCAAATTCGCTGGGGCGAATTTTTATTTTCTGTTGCGACGTCCTTTGGTAAAATAAGCATAACTTTTGATCTAGGAAGAGTTACGGGGCCTGCTTCCTATCAAAACGAATATATCGACGAGATATACAACTTTCATTCTTTGAGATTTGACAGATTCTGGATGTATCAAGGTTGAAATCAGACTCCAAGTGACTGCTATGAAAATTACAACTTCCAAACTTTGAGGTTCAACTTTCGTCTGGTAAAAAGATCATAACTTCTTCATACGAACTCCGATTGGGACGATTCAAGATGTTCTGGAAAGCTAAGGAAGAGCTCTACAATAAAATCCAAGTCCCAAGCCAAGACCATACATCCAACTTAATGCTAAAAATCCTGCAATTTTCCCTTTTTCCTCATTTCAACTCCAATTCTTCTTGAAATCATTAAACACTTTAATAAGCTCATATACACATGAAACAAGCAATAAAACTAAATATAAAAAAATCAAAAAAATGAATAATATGCACTCATCAAATTCTCCCACACTTAGCCTTTACAAGTCCTCGTGTAAACCAAAAGTTTAATTTTCAAAAAAATTCTATTCAACCATTATGTCAAAAGATTTCAAGATACAAATCTGACTTTTAACACTAAACTCACAAAAATATAATCAATGTCTCATCATTTAACTCACAATGAACAACCTTATCATTTCACCAACAAACTTCATCAAACCAACTTGTAACCACAAAAAAACTTTTCTACAGTCCACATACTTACTCAACTTGATTATTATGGAACAAAAATCGTGTACACTGACTCACAACCAAGAACAAATTTTTTTTGCTTTTTAATTTTTTCATAGAACCATTTCTTTAGCACAGATGAATGTATTTTCATGCTTTTCTCGTATTTTTTTTCTTGACATGTGCAATGTCTTCTTTTCTTAGACTTTTCAGAGTTACCCATTAGTGAACTTTCCACCAACGACTCCCAAACCAGATGATCTTAGGGCGCTAGGTGTAGAGACACCCCTAAGGCTTACTTATTCAAGTAACAAAGGCCACAAAAGTCGACTAGTCAAGCTGCTTTTATCCATCACACTTTTCAGCATGAATACCGATGCTTCCCGAGGCCTTGATACCCAGTTAATTCGCATAATGAACATTGAAGCAGATTTTCATTTTTCATTTTTCATTACTTTCTCTTTTTTTTTCTTTTTTTTTTCATTTATCATTTTTTTCACATGGTTCTGCAATAACATAAGCAAGTTAAACAGTTCTAAGTCATGAAATCAGTGAACATAGACAATTCCACAAATAACTTTGCCAAATAAACATGCTTCTCATATTCAAGTACTCATGTGTCATAAATTCAATTCAAATCAGTTACTATGGATCATGGCTTAGTTTTTATCATTCATCAACTAATTAAGCATTAAGCACAATCTGAATTTTAGTATCGATTTCCAATCTTTGACTTTAATCTTTTTAACACATAGCCAAATAGAATCATGAAACCAAAATTTTCAAAAATTTTCAAAAGCATTAATTTTTTCAAATTTCCCATCAAAATCGGATCAATATCCCTTAATAAAATAAAAACCTAAATCTTCCCCCCCCCCACACTCAAACTTTACATTGTCCCCAATGGAAGAAAATCATGCAAAGAAAAAAATACTACTAGCTAACATGCAATAAAACAAGCTAAAAAGTGAAGGGATAGAAAATTCAAATCTGAGATCTTGGGTTGCCTCCCAAGCAGCTGCCCTTGTTTAACGTCTTCAGCTTGACGTCATGTCTTTTTTTTTAACCGGCATCAAGAAATCTTGTAACCTTCATCATCGGTAGATTCAACCTTCTTTGTGCATTCCTCGTGGGCTTAGTTTCGTTATCCAACAAAATTCGATACTTTTCTGAATATTTTGGTAACGAGTGTAAGGCAGCCACAGTTTCCTTCAATTCCTGATGCCATTCTATCTTATTTTCCATGTCCATGTCCAAACTGTTGGCGATAACAATCTCCAAACTGTCCCTATGTAGTTGTTCAAAAGCTCTATGCACCAAGGAGTCTTTCACATTAATAGCAAAAACCTGTCCTGTATCACTAGGGTACCTCGTGGTATCATAGATGTTAAACTGAATCTTCTCACCATCAAACTCCATAGTCAAGGTCCCATTATGCACATCGATCATGGTTCTTTCTGTTTTCAAGAAGGGTTTGGTGATGTATCATCTTCCATATCCACAATATAAAAATCTGCAGGAAAGATTAGTTCGTTCACCTACACTAAGACATCTTTAATTACCCCTCAGGGGTAAGTGTTAGTACGACAGCCAATTGAATAATCACACCAGTATTTTTCAAAGGACCTAGATTTAAGGAAGCATAAAAACATAAAAGCATAACATTAATTGAAGCTCCTAAATCTAGCATGGCTTTTTCAAATCTGGTGTTTTCTATTTTGCACGGGATTGTAAACATTCCTGGAACTTTACTATTAGGAGGCATTTTTCTGTGAAGAACAACAGATACATTTTCCCTGACTGAGACTTTTTCATTATTTTGCAATTTTCTTTTATTAGTGCATAATTCTTTCAAAAACTTTGCATACCGTGGCAGTTGTTTCATTATATCAAGGAGAGGGATGTTCACTTCAACTTTCCTAAAAGTTTCCAGAATTTGCTTTTCTTGTTCATCTTTCTTTGTAGTTTTAGAATTTCTGGGGGTAAAGGGTAGATGAATGTTTTTAAGCTGACAAGGAGAGTGAGATTGTACCTTGGATTTTTCAGTTTCCTCCTTAGCTACTTCCTTTTTAAACTCAATGGTGGCCGATGGTGTATCCATTTGTTTTCCACTCCGCAAAGTTATGGCACTGGCATTCTCCCTTGGATTGACCACTGTTTAAGAAGGAAATTTTCCTGAACCTTTGGATTCCAATATCCCTACACTTTTAGCCAGTTGTCCCACTTGGTTCCTTAAATCTTGAACCGAAGCTTTTGTCTCCTGCTGGAACAGCTGTGTCTGGTTTTATTGTGTTTGAGCCATGAATTATTGTGATTTCCCCATGAATGCTTTGAACATATCCTCCAATGATGTTCCAGTAGGTGGAGGGACTGCTTACTTCGGTTGATATTGAGGTTGGGCTGGTTGGAAGCCCTGCTGCCTAGGTGGAAATACAGGTGATGCCGCTTGTTTGCTCCTATAACTCAAATTTGGATGATCCCTCCATCCTGGGTTATACGTGTTTGAGTACGGATCATACTTTCTCTGAGGTTGTGACTGATAATTTCCCATTGCATTAGCTTGTTGCAAAGCATCATCATCTTGTAATGTTGGGCATTCATCTGTATTGTGATTTGGTTGTAGACATATTCCACATACCTTTGCAACTGGCAGTTGACCTGTAGCTAATTATCCAACCATAGTAGTTAATTCAGAAATTTGTAGACCATAATCACAAGCGCTTACCTCGCTTACCCTTACTGGTGCATGATTCGTTCTAGTGCCATATTGTTGCGAGTTTGCTGCCATGTTTGCAATTAAATTCCTTGCAGCCTCTGGGGTCTTGTCAACTAGTGCTCCTTCCCTAGCTGCATCGATTATGCTTCTATCCATTGGTACCAACCCTTCAAAGAAATACTGGATCAGGTGTTGTTCATCTACTTGATGTGGTGGACAGCTGGAACAAAGCGTTTTGAATCTTTCCCAATAATCGTATAGCGTCTCCCCACTGAATTTTCTAATCCCACAGATCTCTTTCCTTATGTTGGCTACTCTTGAGGCTGGAAAGTATCTCTCTAAGAATAACTGCTTCATGTCATTCCAAGACTGTATTGAACCTGAGGGTAGGTAGTACAACCATTCCTTTGCCAAATCTGCTAGGGTGAATGGGAATGCTCTCAGCTTGATTTGATCTTTGGTGGTTCCATGTGGTTTCATGGTGGAGCACACCACATGACATTTCTTTAGATGTTTATAGGGGTTGTAAGACCCAACTTTTATAAATAAAGATGAATTTTCTGTAAATATCATTTTTGAATATTATGGAGTGAAATTGATATAATGTTATAGTTGTGGGTAATATTTATAAATTTTGCAAAGTACGCAAGTTGCTATATAATATTGATTGGTCGGGGAATATTCGTTTTAACAGGAAATATTCGTACGACGACACAATCATTGGTGGACCCTACAACGAAATTATTGTCTAATTGAGAAAACGACAAAAATACTTTATGAAAATAACGGCGGAAATTTTACCATTAATACTGTTGAACTACTCGGTAGTAAAAGTACAGTAATACGCATGGTTGCATAGTAGCACACGGTATTGATTATTGATGCTTACGTGATAAGTCACTCAGTTTTGTTTTATTGGTATTATTAATGTAATAAAACAGAAAAACTTTTTATATAAAGCAGAATACTTTTATAAAGTTATTCGTTTTATTAGGCTAATAGTAAAATCTTTTTATATAAAACAGAATACTTTTATAAAGTTATCTGTTTTATTAGACAATAATTAGAATATATTATATTGTATTATGCATAGTGTTTGCATAGTGTCTGCATAGTGTTTGTATAGTAAAATCTTTTATAAAGTTATTCGTTTTATTAGATTATAAATAGAATATATTATATTTTATTTAAAAGATTTTACTTTAAATATGGACCGTCAGATTAAAGTAAATCAATCTAGACCGTTCATGAGTTAGTTACTATGCAGTCCATTTTTCTATAAATAGAAGCTCATTCCTTCATTATTTTCTTACGAATTCACTGAAACTCTAAAGAGAGAAACTATAGAGAGAAAGAAAAAAATTATTCTGCTACTTCACTACTCCGATATCAAGTTTCTTTTACAGTAAGGGATATTATTTGTTATACTCGTAAGGAGTATTATTTTCTTTTGTATTCACGAAGAGAACTTCTGTTATTCCATTCTTTATTATTCTGTTGGAATAACCAGTATATGCGGACTACCCTATACTTGGTGACATTCTTCTATTATTCCGTCTTTATTATTATTCTGTTGGAATATCCTGTCTGTACTTTTTACGCTGGACCTGGTTCCGTCTTTACTATTATTTTGTTAGAATATCCTGTCTGTGTGTTTTACGCCGGACCTGGTTCCATTATTCATTATTCTGTCGGAATATCCTGTCTGTGCATTTACGCCGGACCTGGTTCCATTATTTATTATTCTGTTGGAATATCCTGTCGGTGCGTTTACGCATAACCTGGTTCTATTATTTATTTTCCTGTTGGAATAACCTGTCTGTGCGATCTATCGCATGTATGGTGATTTCTTTTGTTATTCCATTCTTTATTATATTCAGTTGGTTAAAGTTTTGACTTTTATACTCCATGAAATTAGTGGAATATCCTTGATATTTGCGCTTCATCCAGTATCTTTTCATGAAAATATTCTTCCGAGCATTCTTGAATTTTACTCCACAAAGCAGTATCATGTTGACAATTTGGACGTTATTGGTTCCTGGATAAATTAATTCTTGAACTTGTTTTATTGAATTCTTATATCATTGTCATCATCCTCATGTTTATATTATGTCGAAAGTCATCTGTGGCTTATAGTGCATAGATGGACTTGGTATGATTATGACCAGGGATTGTTCGGTATAATCATGACCGTAATGTTACAAATGATGTGGTAAAAGTCCTCATTGGCCCGTAATGCATTGATAGACAGTGGTTGGCATGATCATGACCATTAATAAATACATAAATATTCTTGGCCCGTAGTGCATGGATAATTGTGGTCGTGATACTAAAGAATATCCTTGGCCGTAGTGCAAGGGTGATTCGATGATGTGGATTATTTTTTAAGCTGAGTCCTAGCGATAAAAGTCATGAAAAACCTTTTAAATCATAGAAGATAATAGATTTTATTCTCTACTTGACTCTTCTAATGGGTTGCTTGTTCCGCTGCAGTTAAACTTGATATTTGTTATATTGTATCAGTTTAACACTGTTTAAGGCTAATGATAATTTATTCTGCATTATCTTAGTCATAATATTTCTTACTGGGCTAGTTGAGGTCACCCTTTCTTTCATTGTTCTTCAGGAAATGAGAATATAGCTGGGACGAGTCGGGGAACAGAGTGATGGACCAGATGATAGTATTAGTAGTCCTCACTATTCTGTTAAATAGTGTGACAATAAATATAACAAGGACTTATTCTAAAAGTGGATATTGTCTAGAAGACATTATTTGTATTAAAACTCACAACTCTCTTGTCGTATATTAACGATTGTATTTGTATTCTGTACCATGCATTTGGCGACTAAGAATAGGTGATGTATACCTATTTTGGGGGCGTCACAGTTGGTATCAAAGCTTAGGGATATGATCCCTGGCTAAGATGTGAGACTAGAACTAGGAGGGGAGAGACGGGGAATTCCTTCGCCAGTATGACCTACCTAAGTTTATTTGGTATTTAATTGGTCGGTCAGAGTATAAAGATAATATGTGATATGTTATTTAACCCTTGTTTTGTGGCAATATTTGAAAATGACATCCGAGAATGTTGAGAATAGCAATGGAGCACAGCCGACCGTTGATTCACCACATATCAATAATCAGGATAATGTGCATCAGGAAGGCGATAATCTTCATGCAAACAACAACACTGATCAAATGATGAATGATGGAATGTTCAGAGGCTTTATACAATTCATGCAACAGCAGGCGAGAGCGGCTCCTGTCCAAAATATAGGTGGAAACACTGAAAACTCTCGGACGGTCACCGCTAAACAGTTCAAGGAGCTGGGACCACCGGAGTTTATTGGAGAACCAAAACCACTTAAGGCGGAAACGTGGATAAAGCAGATCACCAAGATATTTGATGTCTTGGGATGCGCCGAGGAGCAAAAGGTTCCCTTTTCCACCTTTATGTTGCGAGGAGAGGCAGATTACTGGTGGGAATCAGTAAAGCGTACTCAACCTGTTGCACTGAAGATGTCTTGGGAGAATTTCCAAGAACTGTTCAATGACAAGTACTTTCCCGAAAGTATTCATCACATGAAGGAGGTAGAGTTCATCAAGTTGGAGCAGAATAATATGACCGTGTCGCAGTACGAAGCTAAGTTTGTCGAGCTGTCCCAGTTTGCGTCCCACTTGATGGATAATGAAGAGAGAATGACGCGGTTGTTCATAAGAGGTTTGAAGCCAGAGATACGTCAACATCTTATTTCTCATAAACTGTGTTTGTATTCAGATATTGTAAATAGGGCTCAGTTAGTGGAGCGCGATAACGAGTCAATGCAACCAAAAGAGAGCAACATGCAAAATGATAATACCAATGAAAGCAGTCATCGAAGTGGTGACAACAAGCGCGGAGGGAATCAGCAGGACAGAAATAGTAACCACTTCGGTGGTAATCATGGCCAAAACAATAAGAATGGACATTTCAAGGAGAGGAGATTCCATAATGATGGAAAGACGTCAGCACCAGCACCCGTGGTTAAGGAAGGAGAACGACCACCGATCATATGCTTCAAATGCGAAGGGGAGGGACACATCAGTCCAAACTGCGCGATGCCGTCTAAAGCATGTTATAATTGTGGAAGAGAATGTCACCTAGCCCGATTTTGTCGTTCACCGAAGACAAGTTCAGCTAGGATGGAGGCACCAAAGGACGTCCCAGAAAAGTCAAAACCGGTAGTTCAAGGGAGAGCGTTTGTTGTGACCTCCCAGAAAGTAAGGAACCCGAACGAGGTCATCACGGGTAAGCTTATCATAAACTCTAGCGAAGTCTATACCTTATTTGATACCGGTTCTATCCATTCTTTTATTTCTCCTATTTGCGCTCAACGATTAAATTTGACTTCGGAGAAATTAGACTTTGACTTATCTGTGGAAACTCCGTTGGGAGAAATCTTCATTATATCCACTGTTTATAAGTCTTGTTTGGTTCAAATCGGTACCCTCACATTACCTGTCGATCTTATTTCATTGAAAATACTTGCATTTGCTTTCATATTCCTAATCAACCTATTATGCGAATTCAAACAACCAAACCATTAAAATCAATCACTGTCATCTCAAGCCATAAAGCTATTCGTTTATTGAAAAACGGATGTCAAGCTTTCTTAGCTCATGTCACGGATCTAAACAAAAATACTTCAGTTTTGAATGATATTTCGATTGTTAATGAATTTTCTGACGTATTCCCTGAAGAACTTCTTGGCCTACCCCCAGAGCGTAAAATTGAATTTTGTATCGACCTTGAACCCGGTACAAAACCCATTTCCAAAGTCCCATATCGAATTGCTCCTATTGAACTTCAGGAGTTAAAGACCCAACTGCAGGAATTGTTAGACATTGGCTTTATTCATCCTAGTACTTCTCCTTGGGGTGCTCTTGTTCTATTCGTGAAGAAGAAAGATGGGAGTATGCAACTTTGTATTGATTATCGGGAGTTGAATCATGTCACCATCAAAAATAGGTACCCATTGCCACGTATTGATGACCTGTTTGACCAGTTGCAAGGAGCACAATTCTTTTCAAAAATCGATCTTCATTCTGGATATCATCAGCTGAAGGTTAGAACTGAGGATATTCCAAAGACTGCCTTCAGAACACGGTACGGGCATTATAATTCTTAGTCATGTCTTTTGGATTGACTAATGCTCCTGCTGCCTTCATGGATATGATGAACCGAGTATTCAAGGAATATTTGGATCACTTTGTGGTTGTCTTTATTGATGACATCCTTATTTATTCCAAAAGCCGTGAAGATCATGAGCAACACTTGAGGCTGACACTCCAAAAGCTTCGTGAATACAAGCTTTATGCCAAGTTGAAAAAATGCGAGTTCTGGCTTGAGGAAGTAGCATTCCTTGGGCACGTAGTATCAAGTCATGGAATATCTGTTGACCCGGCAAAGATTGAAGCAATTCAAAGTTGGGAGCAACCTAAATCAGTGACCGAAGTACGTAGCTTTCTCGGTTTAGCTAGTTATTATCAGAGATTCGTGGAAGGATTTTCTCGAATCGCTACTCCATTAACTTAGCTGACTCGGAAAGATACAAAGTTCGGTAGGAGCGAAGAATGTGAGAAGAGTTTTCAAGAACTCAAGAGGAGACTCATTTCAGCACCTGTTTTGACAATACCATCTGGCTCGGAGGGATTTGTCATCTACAGTGATGCTTCGGGCAAAGGGTTGGGATGTGTTCTCATGCAACATAGGAAAGTCATAGCATATGCCTCAAGACAACTCAAAGAATATGAGAGAAATTATCCTACTCATGATCTAAAGTTGGCAGCTGTTGTCTTCGCACTTAAAATTTGGAGGGATTACTTGTATGGGGAGAAAGTGGATATCTTTACGGATCATAAAAGCCTCAAATATTTCTTCACTCAAAAGGAACTCAACATGCGACAACGACGTTGGCTGGAACTATTGAAAGATTATGATCATACTGTGACGCCCCTAAAATAGGTCTATTCCACCCAACCCATTCTGAGTCGCCAAATACATGGTACAGAAAATAACTACAACTTTATTATTACAATTGTCGTGCAAAATACTACAACACATATACTGTGAGTTTAAATACAAATATTGTCATCTAGACAGTATTCATACTCAAATAAGTCCTCATTATACTTATTGATACACTATCTTACAAAATAGTGATGACTACTAAAATAACTATCTTGAACCATCATTCCACACCTCGAATAGTCCCCGCTATATTCTCGCCTCCTGAAAAGAAAAATGGAACAAAAAGGAAAAGGGTGAGCTCAACTAGCCCAGTAAAAAATATTATGACTAAGATAATGTACAACAAATTATCATTAGTCTTCAACAGGAAAAAATTTGATAGAATACAATAGACAACAAGTTTTAAATCAACAAATGCAGCGGAAACAACAATTCATTAGAAGAGTTAAGTAGAGAATGAAATCTACTATCATCTATGAATTTAAAAGTCCATCAGCGATATTTTATCCATGTAACATCAATCAATAAATATCTTGAATCAAATATTCATCTTTGCACTACAGGCCAAAGATATTCATCAGTTGGTCATGCTAATCTCAACACCTGTTTATCTTTGCACTACGGCCAAAGATATTCATCATAAAATCATTAATCTTTGCACTACAGGCCAAATATATTCAGTTATATCATCATTTAGGACTGAGGATGATAAAAAATATTTTAAGAAAACGAATCCAGTGAAACAAAAGAACAAATATTAAGGATTCGTACTTTAAACAATCTGAGTTCAAAAATACTTCATAAATAATCATAGCGAAGTAAAATTCAAGAATGATCAAAACATGGATACAATCAAAGCTAGTATCCATAATAGATGATATCTTAGACAAAAAGAAGAAAATTTTATTTTTTGATTAATAGTGCCGTATACGTGAATAATGTCGTATATGTGAATAGTAACTTTGACACAAAAGTTTCAAATTTGATAAAAAGTTCAGACCAATATTTCGACATAATGATATTGAAAGAAATAATATCATTTACGAAGAAAATAACACCCCTTACCTCGAAAAAAAAACAGTACTTCTGAATGGAATACTGGATATAGTGCTGAAGGGAACTTGCACCGTATAACAACACTCAAAGTATCAAAATACTCACAAGAATACGCTCAATATATCGAGAGAGAAAGAGAGAAGATTTTAGTTTCTGATGTGATTTTCAATTCTAACCTAAGCACCCTATTTATAAGAAAATGCTTAGAACACCAAAGCAAAAAATTTAATATAATAATATTATATATAAAACAAATTCCTACGCCCACTTAGAAATATGATTTCAGCCATCTAACACATGTTAAAGATGTCCACAAACATTTAAAAAACGTTTTTCTTTTAAAACATAAATAAAACTTCCAAAAATCAATTATTTCGGAACTACAGAACTTCAATAATTCATAATGAATAGCCATTTTATCAGAAAATTCAAATCTTGCGTTTTTTATAAGAAATTCAATTCTCTAAAACTTTGTAGAAGAAAGTTTTTCCAAATTCCAAACATAAATTGACCGAAATCCACATATGGACAATTTTACAAGCTATAATCAAATTTCAGTCAAGAAATGGGTCCACCGACACACAAAACATGTGTTAATCATTTAATGTAACAAAAATACTCTTCCTTCTCATATACTCATATATCCCACATTCATTACAAAAATATCACCATTATTATGTTATTAAAATATAATAATATATTTAAATGAATTATTTTACCAGAAAAAGATAAAATATTAATTTTCAACAATTGTCACATTAAAAATTTTCTCCATCTTTATCCACATAAAATCAATATTTTCCTCATCACATAAATCAATAATTAATTATTCACAAATAATATTACAGAATCACAATACTGACAACCAGGCCGTTCCTAGGAAAGAGGGGGCTTTTCAATAAGGATTTCTCCTTACTGGCGCGCAATTAGGTGACCAAACCTCTCCTTAAACAGAACTTTTAGACATTACCAATAATATTATCTAATAATATTATTCAGATAATATAAATTATTGCTCCGATAATAGAAAATACTGTGTAGTGACAATTATTAAAACAACAGTAATATAAAATATCAATGCAGCAATTATTGAATCAATAAAATAAAATATTAAACAGTAATTACTGTAACCATTATTGAGTAGTGCCTTCTTACATAAGAATCAATAATTGGTTGCAATACCGTGTGATACTGTGCAACAACGCGTATTACTGTGTTTTAACCACCGGGTATTCCAACAGTATAAACGGTAACAACTACGCCGTTATTTATAAATAACTTATACTTATCGTTTTTTTCATCCAATCGCTTTTCGTTATGGGGCCCACAAAAGGTTGCACCGTCGTACGAATATTCCCCGACAGCAAGAATATTCCACGACCAAACGAATATTCCCCGACAACAATGAATATTTTACAACCACATGCTTATTTAAAATATTTACGCATTTTACCCATAACTAACCTCATTAATCAATTCAACCCTTACTATTTCAAAATAATAAATAGAGGAAATTAAATTTTATTTATTAAAAAATTGGGGTCTTACAACCTCACCTCCTTATGAAATTTCGTCCTCGAAATTGACGTACGTACCTGGTGTTTCGAAAAGGTGAGGATACCTCGCTTTTATTTCTGTTTCCAACTCCCAGGTCATTTCTTCAATAGCATGGTTCCTCCACAAAACCTTAACTTGTGGTATGACCTTCGTGCGTAGGACATGCTCCTTTCTATCCAAGATCTTGACAGGTACATCTTCGTACGTTAAATCTTCGGCTATTTCGTCTGGTTCTAACTCAATAACGTGGTTCGGGTCGTCCACATAATTTCGTAACTTCGATACGTGAAAAATGTTATGAACACGCGACATACTTGGCGGGTAAAACGAGTCTATAGGCCACAGTTCCTATTCGATCGAGAATTTCAAATGGACTAATAACTCAAAGGTTTGAGCTTTCCTCACATCGCCGATTCTCGCTTTTGGAATAACAACTTCTTGCACCTTCTTCTTCATATTCATCAGCTCCGGTGTGTAGCTTGAGCGGTTTTAACTTTATCGATTAAAGTCAATTTTACTCGTATATCATCACGTGATCCATAGAGTCTTTAACTCTATCTCCATCTTCTGTAAGTCGTACGAAGCGGGTCTTTGTGTTAACAATATCGCACTCGTAACCACATACGATTTTTTACTCAACACGTCAGCTACCACGTTCGTTTTTTTCCAGGATGGTATTGAATGGTATGGCCGTAATCTTTCAACAGCTCGAGCCAACGTCGTTGCCACATGTTGAGTTCTACATTCTCGCTCCATTCGAATTTTGTATCTTTTCGAGTCAGCTGAGTTAATAGAGTAGCGATTCAAGAAAATCTTTCCACAAAATCTTCAATAATAACCAACTAAGCATAGAAAGCTACGTATTTCGATTACTAACTTAGGTTGCTCTCAACTGTGACTCATATTCCAATCTTGGATAGCATGTCACAATGACACCTATCAGTTTACTACCACACAAATATGGCGTCCCCTACAGAGAGTCTGGCTTCGGTGTATTCCACAAAGGAAGTCACCAGATAAAGGCTTGGGTACCAAATTCTATAGTTAAATTTTTAACTCCTGAAGTTCAATAGGAGCCATTCGATATGAGATTTTAGAAATGGGTTTTGTACCGGGTTCAAAGTCGATACAAAATTTAATATCACACTTTGGGAGTAAGCCAAGAAATTCTTCAGGAAATACATCAGGAAATTTACTAACAATAGAAATATCATTCAAATCTGACGTATTTTTGTTCAAGTCTATAACATGGGCTAAGAAAACTTGACATCCGTTTTTCAATAAACGAATGGCTTTATGGCTTGATATGACAGTGTTTGACTTAATGGTTTGGTTTCTTGAATTCGAATAACAGGTTGCTTAGGAATATAGAAACTAA
>CM029012.1:130511046-130518546 GCA_016801055.1 Panax notoginseng
GAATATTCCACGACCAAACGAATATTCCCGACAACAATGATTATTTTATAACCACTTGCTTATTTTAAAAAAAATTTTATTTCACCCATAACTTAAACTTTTATCAATTTAACCATTTACTGAATAGTAATTATAAGAAAAATTGAATACTTTATTTCATAAAATTCGGGGTCTTACAATCTCCCCTCCTTATGAAATTTCGTCCCCGAAATTTACGTACCTGGTATTTCAAAGAGTTGAGAATACCTTCCTTTCATTTCAATTCCATCTTCTCTGTCATCATAATTTCTCCCATTGCTCATCTCCTTTTTCAAATATCATTCTAGAATACAGCTTCAAAACAAGGGTTAATTTAACAAATTAACATATCACATAATATCCCATATATGACTGACCAACAATAAGCTTAGGTAGGACACACTACGAAGGATTTACTCATCTCTCCCCTCCTAGTTGTATCCCCGATCTCCGCCAGAGATCATATCCCAAAGCTCTATACCACCTGTGACAACCCCAAAATAGGTCCATTCCATCCAACCCATTCTGAGTCGTCAAATACATGGTACAGAAAACAACTACAACTTTATTACAACAATTGTCGTGCAAAATACAACAACACATATGCTGTGAGTTTGGATACAAATATATACCAAATGTGACTCATGTTCCAACCGTGGACATCACCTCACAATAACACCTTACATAAAGGTATAGTCAAAAACTGTTTTAGAAATTAGAATCTTTGGGAAGTGCTCAAGGAAACCTTCGTACATGGGAGGCCACGCGTCTAGGTTATGATAGATATCATATGGCCACAGAATTATCCTTGGTTGACCCAATAGACCCCAAAGAAAAACGAGAAGATTACTATCATATTCTTCCCAATGGTGAGTCTTCTCTTGACTTATCATTATCTCCACTGTCTCTAATTGAGAATTATACTTCAAACAAACACCAAGATTATATAGGTAGTGCCCATAGATATACTCAGCAAGTGGATGAGCACAACCCTGTCTTATGATGACACGAGGTTGTATGTCATTAGACATCTTGTATGATAGTGACAAAACACCCTTCCAACGTTGGGTTCGCCTCACCCTATTTTCTTCACCAAATATAACTACTAAATGATGACCACCGTTCTATTCCCTTGTTACCCCCGCTCGACCCAGCTACACTCTTATTACCTGAAAGGAATTGTGAAGCAAAAGGGTGAGCACAACTAGCTCAGTAAAGAATATCATGACTAAAGATAATTAAATTATCAATAGCCTTCATCAATAATAAATCAGAGATTTAGAACATATGGTAAATGATAAAAATTTCAACCATAGTTGCAGCGGAACGAGCAATCCATTAGAAGAGTCAAATAGACTATAAAGTCTATTATCTTCTCCATGTTAAAAATCCACCAACAATGTTTTATCCATGTAACATCACTCAACAGTTCCTTTCCACAATCATATGAATAACTCATAATCATAATTGTGACTATAAATTTTCTTCGCACCCAGGACGAAGAATATTTTCATCACCTGTCTTTACCTGAAACATCAAAGATCATGGTTATACCAAATCACAATTCCTGTTTATAATCATACTAACAAATCCATCTTTGCACTACGGCCAAAGATATTCAACAACAGTTCATCTTTGCACTACAGGCCAAAGATATTCATCAACAGGCCATCTTTGCACTACATGCCAAAGATATTCATCAACAATTCATATTTGCACTACAGGCCAAATATATTCATATCTCAAAGAAATATATAATCATTTCAGAATTTATATAAACAATAATTATAACCATGTTGATCAATTCACCTTTGCACTTAAGCTTAAGATATTCAATTATAAATTCAATGGTCATGATCATACCAGTCACAATTCAACTTTGCACTACAGGCCAAAGAGAACCCTAGTCATGATCATACCAATAATCTACCCATCTTTACACTCCAGTGAAAGAGAATTTCAACATCAGGGTTATAAAAATGTTATATATGATGATAAAAATAATATGATCAACATATAGTTTTAATCTCAAGAGTAATATTCGTAATTCATAATAGTAAATCTGAATAGTAACTCATGAATAGTAACCCCGACACAAAAGATAGAAATTCCACAATAAAATCCATACCAATATTTCGGTATAATGATATTGAAAGAATAACATTACTTAATTTATAAACAATTTATTTTAATTGTTTACACTTTACTAATTAATGCATTTAATCATCATAAAATGCCAACTCTTACAATTTCATCATCAATAACCAAAACCCTCATCAAAAATCTGCATATACCTCATATAGGATTCTCAAGCCATAAAATCCTATTTTCCAATTTTCTTTCTTCACAAAACATATTTAATTCATTTACTCATAACTAGACCATTTTCATGAAAAATACCAAATCAGTTCCAAAAATATTTCTTTTCTGGGATTTAGCATAATATAGTCCCATAGTGAACATATATTTTTCTCAGAATTTTTAAAAGTCATTTACTATTTTTCATATGGCCAAAATAGCCGAATATTTAGACATTTATCAAAAATTGTACTTTTGTCTAAAAATTCTGAAATTTACAGAGTATACTTCTATCATATACATGTACTCCCAATAAAAATTTCATCAATTTTGGAGTTAACCACAAGGAATTATAAGCTGTTACTTTTAAAATAGTCTTTTCTCATAAAATTCATAACTCTCAATCTATACATCCAAAAATCACCATTTTTGGACACAATCAAGAAAACTCATCAAAATATCATTTCAAATTTTTCCAGAATTTTTGAAGATCAGAAAAATTACGAAACTGAAAATCATAACAACCCTTAAAATCCCTTAATATCCCTTACCTCAAAAAGAGCAGTACTTCTGACTGGATATCGGATATGATGCTGAAGGAAACTTGCACTGATGAATAGCAACTCACCAAGTATCTAAATACTCACAAAATATGCTTCATAATATAGAGAGAGAAAGAGAGAAAGCTTATGTTTCTGGTGTGATTTTCAATTCTAACTTAGCCCTCTATTTATAGGAAAATTTTGGTAGGTTTGACCTGCAACCTGATGGCTTTACCTGCTACTATTCCCACCCACCACATTTGAAATATAATTCAGCACATTTCTTCACCAACCACAAGTGGGGCCCACCAATTCTAGAATTTTCCACCAAAATGATAAACTCCGAAAATTCAACAATTTCTGAACCAGTCATCTCGTAAAATTCATAATAAATCATACGTTCATTTTTAACGGTTCAAAATTTGTGGACATATACTCAACTTATATATGTATAACATATCCAAAAATTACCACGATCCAACGGTCGGATTAAAAATTATAACCCCCGCAAAATATCTCAAAAACCCTGATTTTTAATACCTCCATTCCGACAAAAATACGGATAAAAACCTCAACATTAACTCCTTCATTTTTAACCACAAAAATATATCCCTCATTTATATCCACATAAAATAAATATTTCCTTATCATATGAATCAATAATTAATTATTCACAAATAATATTACAGAATCACATTTATGACAACCAGGCCGTTCCCAGGAAAGAGGGGGCTTTCCAATAAGATTTCTCCTTACTGGCGCGCAATTAGATGACCAAACCTCTCCTTAGACAGAACTTTCTAGACATTGCCAATAATGTTATCTAATAATATTATTCAAATAATATGAATTATTGATCTGATAATGAAAATACTGTGCAGCAACAATTATTGAAACAACAATAATATAAAATATCAACGCAGCAATTATTGAATCAATAAAATAAAATATTGAACAGTAATTACTGTAACAATTATTGAGTAGTGCCTTCTTACGTAAGAATCAATAATTTCAAAAATACTATGCAATACCGTGTGCTACTGTGCAATAACGCGTATTACTGTATTTTAACCACCGGGTATTCCAACAGTGTTAACGGTAACAACTACGCCGTTATTTGTAAAAACTCAAATTTGTCGTTTTCTTCACCCGACAGTTATTCTGTTATGGGGCCCACAAATAGCTGCGCCGTCGTACGAATATTCCCGACAGAAAGAATATTCCACGACCAAACGAATATTCCCCGACAACAATGATTATTTTATAACCACTTGCTTATTTTGAAAAAAATTTATTTTCACCCATAACTTTAAACTTTTATCAATTTAACCATTTACTGAATAGTAATTATAAGAAAAATTGAATACTTTTATTTCATAAAATTCGGGGTCTTACAATCTCACCCTTCTGTTTCACAATTCCCCTTTCAGGAGGTAATAAGAGTGTAGCTGGTTCGATCGGGTAACAGGGAATAGAACGGTGGTCATCATTGTAGTTATATTTGTGAATCATCTAGGGTGAACGAACCCAACAATGGAAGGTGTTTTGCCATATCATACAAGATTCTAATGACACACAACCTCGATGTCATCATAAGACATGGTTGTGAACATCTCACTTGTTGTATATCTACAAGCACTACCTATATGATCTTGGAGTTTGGTTGAAGTATAATTCTTAATTAGAGAGGTGGAGATAATGATATGTCAAGAGAAGACTCACCATTGGAAAGAATATGATAGTAATCTTCTCATTTTTCTTTGAGGTCTATTAGGTCAACCAAGGATAATTCTGTGGCCATATGATATCTATCATAACCTTGAAGCATAATCTCCCATGTATGAAGGTTTCCTTGAGCATTTCTCAAATATTCTAATTTCTAAAACAGTTTTTGACTATAATTTTATGTAAGATGTCATTGACATAAGTCACATTTGGTATATATTTGTATCCAAACTCACAGCATATGTGTTGTTGTATTTTGCACGACAATTGTTGTAATAAAGTTGTAGTTATTTTCTGTACCATGTATTTGGCGACTCAAAATGGGTTGGATGGAATGGACCTATTTTGGGGGCGTTACAACGACCACGAATTATCCATGCACTACGGGCCAAGGATATTCGTGTTTTTATCAATGGTCATGATTATACCAGCAATTGTCCTTCAATGCACTACGGGCCAAAGAGGACTTTTACCCCATCATTTGTAACATTGCGGGTCATAATTATACCGAATGATCCCTAGTCATAATCATACCGATCAACAGTCCATCTATGCACTACGGCCAAAGATGACTTTCATCATAATATATATATGAGGATGATGACAATGATATAAGAATTCAATTAAATGAAAGCAAATGATAAATTTTAAAGATTTATAATTTAATTTATTCAGAATTCAATAATGTCCAAATTGTCAACATGATACTGATTTATGGAGTAAAATTCAAGAGTAATATTGTATCAAAAATGATTTGGACCGAAACGAAATTAATTTTTGTCATAAATAGTACCTCGAGTGAATAGTAATTGAGTGAATAGTATTTTGTGAATTGTACTTCGGGAATAGTACCCCCGTAAATAGTACTCCGACATAAAAAAGTTAAAACTTATCAAGAATGCTCAGAATAATATTTTCATGAAAAGATATTGGATGAAGCGCAAATTTTAAGGATATTCTACTAATTTCATGGAGTATAGAAGCCAAAACTTAACAAAAATGAGTATAAAATTCGGAATCTAAAACGAAATAATATTACTTACGTACTACAGAGTATGGAAGAAAGTATTATTTCTTACGAATACTAACCAAAATAATATCTCTTACCTTAAAAAGAAGAGTATTCCGACTGGTAGGGCGTAGATATTTTTGAAGAAAACTTGAACTGTTTACTACGCTCAAAGCTTTCTTAAACTCTAAAAAAATACGCTCAAGATTATAGAAGAAGAATTCTCTTATTCTGGTGTAATTTTTAATTCTAACTAAGCATCCTATTTATTGGAGAATGGAAAGGATACTATTTGAAAATTTTAATCACGGACGCAAAGAACGAATTCACTGGCGAATTCGTTCGGCTGAAACGTTTGAAAATTTTGATTTACTATGCAGCATTATGCAATAAAATATTTTAATAAAACGAAAATTTTAAATAAAATATAATATATTCTATTTATAATCAAATAAAACAAAACTCATATAAAAAAAATAATAATAATACGCCCTCCATTCCCGGGCAATACTCCCCCCCTTTTCAATCATCATTTATTATATATATATATATTTATATATATATATATATATATATATATATAATATATATATATATATATATATATATAATATTATCATACTCATAACACAGATTATTTTGAAAAATAGGTAAATGGGGATCCAAATAATAAGTAAATTTACAACAAATACTTCATAAAAATCTCCTCAATATTTTTAACAACATTTATTAATCATTATTATTATTCGCAATATTTAATAAACAGATCATTCCCAGGAAAGAGAGGGCTTTCCGATAAAGATTTCTCCCTATTGGCGCGCAATTAGGTGACCAAACCCCTTTCCTCGACAGAACTTTTTAGACATCGTCAATAATGCAAATAATAATATAAATAACTTTTTTATCTCAATTATTGATTTAATAATATAAAATATTGACAATAATTGAATTAAATAATGTGAGATACTATGCAGCAATTACTGTAGCAATAATTGAGTATAACTGAGTGACTTCTCACGTAAGCATCAATAATCAATACTGTGTGCTACTATGCAACCATGCGTATTACTGTTCTTTTATCACTGGGTATTTTAACAGTTTAATTATTTTTATAAAAAGATATTTATGTCATTTTCTCATTCCCACAATAATTCTGTTGTGGGGTCCACCAATGATTGTGTCGTCGTACAAATATTCCCTGTTAGAACGAATATTTTTCAACCAATCGAATATTTTATGACAACTTGCATACTTTGTAAAATTTTTAAATATTACCCATAACTATAACATTACATCAAAACCACACCATAATATTCAAAATTATATTTCGAGAAAAAATTAATCTTTATTTATGAAAGTTGGGGTCTTACAGCAGACTTAATTTTGAGATTAAGAAATTAGAAACATGATTAGATGATACTGCATGTCATCTAGAATATCATTTCTTTTTAAAAATAAAAAAAAATAAATATATATACTTTTAAGAGTCAATTCTGCTTACCTCCATTAACTACATATCTCAATCCATTAAAATAAAGAAAAATATGTATGAATGGATTTTTAGAGTTTTCTAATGAATGAAATTTATGAAATCTGGTGAGTTATTCAATGATAATTATCATAACAATTTTGTCATTCTAAATGAAACAAATAAATTGTCGTGCTACTCAGTTTCCTACATGGTGCTCATTTTTTCATGTTTGATTTTTCCATGCCGTGCAAAACCATGAACATGATTTTTTTTCCATGTTGGATCCTTTCAAATGACCCCAAGTCTACATGCATGGTAACCCCTACATTCATAAATATTCTATTTTACCTCGAACAAAATTTTTTGAAAAATGGTAATGCTCATAAATATTATAAATTAGGCACGATTTAGGTTTTACTTTTTAAGAATAGTAAAAT